>JASSUY010042437.1:26395-38547 GCA_032466535.1 Forpus xanthops
GGGTGGCATGGTTCAGTGGGAGGTGTCCCTGCCCCTGGCAGGGGAGTTGGAACTAGATGATCTTAAGGTCCTTTCCAGCCCTAACTATTCTATGATTCAATGACATTGCTCTGCTGGAGCACTGACTTCTGTGCAGACGGTGGCACTGTGCAACTTCTTTGTGGGTTGTGTGGTCTGGAGGGTTTTTTCCCCCCCCTATGAGGGAATCCAGTCTTTTTTTAAAAAAATTTCTCTTGGTAGGCTTTGCTGGGGAAGGCAATTGTGTGTACAGCTGATGAGATAGTGAGGCCATGTGGTTGTAGCAAAGCTAATTATTCCTGAGCTTTTAATATGAACAAGTGTCCAGTCTGTTGCTTGCAAATATAATTCCAGCATTTTCCTTGGTAGCTTGTCTTTCTGTCTGCTTATGGTTATGAGAGTTTCCTGAAACTTAAAATAAGCCTTCTGTGATACTCCTGTTTCTTCAAGTTTTGTGATTAACGGCTAGAGTTGCTTTATACTTCTTTATAACATCATCTGATGTATTTCTTCAACGCGCTAGTTTCTTGTTTCTGTTTGGTCTTGAGATTTTCTTTTTCTAACTATATTCTTCATCCTGTAATATTTCCCCATGCTCTTTTATAAGGACAATGTCCTAAAGAAAACCAGCAGTCCTCTGACAGCTAGCAATTGCAGAGAATAATTGTGTTATCACTAGAGATGATGTTATTAAATAAATGTCAGCTCAGCTGTTTCTGTTAACTTTCTCACTTAACAACTCCAAGAATACAAAGGCCACTGAGATGCATCCACCTCTTCAGTTTCCCCACCTCTCTCTTCTCTGAGAAAATTTGCTTGTTGAGTTTATTTTGTGGAAGCCTTCTCTTTTCCAAAGGTTCAGGTCCTTAGTGGGCAGATAAGACAGGTAAATTGTTACCAGTTTGGACAAAGTCTGTACATGGCAATTTTTGTGCCTGTTGTAACAAAATTGAGAATGGCTGAGGACCCAGAAAATTCCCAGTTTCAAATCTGCTTCATCAGTCTGCATGTGCAGTAACTCTCTGATGTTGCAATGGTAACTGGATGTGGGCTGCTTGCTTGTGTATATATCTCTGGTGCTAGTAGCTTGATCTCTTACACTTTCTGTATTTCTCTTGTCTTTAATTTTGCTCTTGCATGTAATTTCTTAAAGAGCTTCTGCTTCTATGTGTCCATCAGAAATACAGGAGTTTAGTCAGAATTTAAGGATTTAGAACATGAATAGAGAGCTTCTGCAGAGCTCATGCCTCTGTCAGCAGTATCCCCTCCTCACCAAGCAGTCTCTTTATTGTCATCAGAAAATTTTCTTATTGTTCAGTTTTAATAGGAGATTACCTGTATGGGGAAGAGGTGAGGTTTATAAAAGATTTAGGAAACCTGTGCTGATTTATCCCCATTACACTTTTCACTGGTTTGCAGTTAGTTTTAAATGTAGAGGACCAGGTTCATCTCTGCTCTGTTGCTAGATTTTTCAGTTACCTTGGGCAAATCAGCTCAGCACTTGATGTTTTTTCCCCTATCTGGAGGGGAAAAAAAAACTCTAAATAAAACAAACTCCCATGCCAACAATGGTCCTTGCTTATTCTTAGGGACTACAAGTGCATAGAGTCTGAAGTGTTTACTGTAATAACTGTTTCTAAACTAATGCTATGTTTTGAAAATCAGCCCTCAAGACAGGTCATACATTAAAAAAAAACAGATAAAAAAAAATTGGTACCTCTTATCTACTCTTTATAAAGATATGAATGTTACCTCCAAGTGTTTTGAGAAATGTTTTTGAAAACCCACAATTTGAAATTTATGAGCCATGTTGCCATAGTAATTAGCCAAGCCAGGGTGTGCATTAGTAGGCTGCTGGTGCTCTTCTCAGATGGATGGAGGCACTCAGCCTTCTGCTTTGGTCCTCAGAATGCCTCCGAAGTATGTGCCAATAGCCTATTGATGCGCAGCCTGTTGTGACTTATTGTAATGTTCAGTGCACAGCAGATTACAAAGGTAGGTTATTTGTTAGCATGATTTTCCAGACTGCTGCTTGAAGAATTTCAACAACGTCCACTAAACTCCCTAATGTATAGTTCAGAATAAATAAAACTCTGCTTGATGATGTTTACAAGAGTCTCTGTGCCCACTGCTGATGATTCATGGAAAGCAGTGTATTCCTTTGACTCCTGGCTATGTGCGTGATGTGCACAGGTTATTAGCTGTGTGAGGCTGTGCTTTACAGTCAACAGATTAGTTGCTTTTAAGCTGTATCCTAATTCAGATGTTTTAATCTTGCAAGGAAAATAAACATATGATTCTCTTGGTCTCTCTAGCAGCTCTGTCTTGCTGCCATAGCATCTCAGAGCTGCTGTCAGCTGAACAAGTTGCCCTCCTGTTTTTCTTGACCTGTTGTTGCCTCCTCTCATTATCTTATGAACTTCTGCAGTGGCTGTTACTACTAAACCTCATCAGTTCCATTCTCTTCCTTTGTTTAGTGGATTTTTCCACTGAATTATTTTTCACTGCATCTACCCTTCAGATGGCTGATTCATTTGCTTTTCACTCTTCTCATAATGACATGCAGAGCTTTCATGATGGCTGAGTATCTCTGAGGCCTTATTCCAGCCTGAACATTAAGTCATGAAAACAATCTTGCTACATTTGTGCATGTCTGGCAAGGCAATGTTGTGGAGTAGCTTTGCTGTGGTATCTAAACTTATCCAGCATAGCTGTTTCATTTAAAACAGAAAACTCAAGCCTTAATTTAATTGGAGGTTTCTTTATCTTTCTGTCTTTAAGACTGCCTGAATGTTGATTGTCCAAGATGTTAGAAATTGGCTTGGATGTGACTTGTGTTTTTGTGTTACTGGTCAGGAATACAGATTTTACAGTGTTTTCAGATTCTTCCTGTCACACCTCCAGGCATCTGTGCTTGGAATTTAGCTGGAGGGATCAGATGAAAGGGAAATGCAGCATCTAAATCACTGAAACCCTCCCCCTAGCTCTTTTTCAGCCTACTTAAATAAACTGCAATTAGCCTTTCTCTGCTGAGTCAGCAATTCCAGTTAAGCACCTAGGAGAAGATTAATGTATTATGAATTATGTCATGATAGCTGGTTGAAGAGTGCATATTCCTGGCAAATCCTAAGTGTAGTAATGTGCCAGAATCAAGAACATTAACCTCATAGCAAGGTTTATCAATGTTAACTCACTGAAAGCAGGCAATATGCCCGACTTGCTAACTTCCAGCTTTAATTAAGGAAACTAAACAAAATGTGATCTATTATTTTTTCATTTATTTACAGATTTAATTATTAGTAGTTAATTAGGGTATAGTTCGATAAATATATGAGTGACCTGGTGTTTCCAAGTGGGAAAATTTTAGTTTAATACTCATTATTAGTAAATAAAATAGTGTTCCACTATTGCTCTTTAGCTTCTGCTTCACAATGGAATAGAATCAAACTCTTAATCTGCATCAGTGTGTCCTCAATGTTAGTGAATATTGTTATATTTATAATTCCCCAGTCAGCGTAATATCTAAGCCAGTGTAGACTTTACTTGTATATGAAATAGGTAGTTCCTTGCTGAAGTCATTTGAAAAGCCTGAGTCAGATTCTGAACTCTTTTCCTTTAATTGCAAGAGTATTTTCCTCTTTTCCTTTGTATAATACTGCATACAGTTCAAATCTGTGAGTTCTTTAACTTTGTCTCTTTTAGCTGTTGGCAATGTTAACTAATAACAAATGATACTGTTAAGTAGCTCTCATTCCAGACAGAGGAGCAATCTTGGTATATGGTGGGGCTGGCTAGTCATGGCTGTGGTAGGAAGGCTTTGAGCCCTATCAGAGAACTTAATGAGGGGAGCCCCTGGAAAATCCAGGCCTACACAGCCTGTATGATGGAGCTGGCTGAGCAGATGTGTTTAAACGATACTTACTTGTTGCTCCATGGCTGCTGATTGAGGCTCACTCCTTTTTTTTGGATTACTTCTAAACAACTTGATTGTTAGCAGGACCTCTTTCTCATCTCCTTGTGCTAGGCATTAAACACAAAAGAAGGAGGTCTTCAACACAGGTCTTTGAAGTTAATTGCCAACTCCTTTGGATTCAGCAGTCCAGAGCTTGCAGGAATCTGTAGATGAGGAGAGCAAATAATATTCACTGTTGTGTGTACTTCACTTATCTACCCTGCTGCTCTTCTGCAGCATGTGTTTCTTGCCTTCTCACCTGATGTTACTGTTGGATGTTTCAGAACTTAGGGTCACAACTCATTTTTTATACTGAAGCTTCACCAGTGTGCTGACTGGTGGAATAAAGCAGTTATGGGAGAAAGATAAAGGTTGTAAGCAATATGTAGTCTATATGAATTGATACTATTTGCTCAGTTGTTTTCCCTGCTGTATTTATGGCTCATTTTTTGGTCTTGCGAAGTCAGTCTCATGGGAGGGATTAACTAGAGTAATAGCTAAGTGTAGGCAATAGTAAAGCAACCACAAGCCTCAGGGAAAAGAGGTGGAACTGGATATTCACTTGGAGCTCTTATGAAGGGTAATGATCTTATGAACACAAGAAAAGCTTAATTGTCCTGTTTAGTGGGTGTTAGGTTTGGGATTTTTTTTGTGTGTATGTTTGTGTGGTTTTTGTTTTTTGTGTGTGGTTTTTTTTTTGTTTTTAGCAGAAATCACACAGTAGATTTTTACTTGATTTTGGATGAATTAGGTTTGCAATGTCCAGCCTGTGGTATTTGAGCTGTTCAAGTAAAACTGCCATACTGGCACTAGAATTATGTGGGGCATGCTGAGTAGATCAAATCCCAATGAGCAAGCTAAGTCAGACTGCCAATACAAACTTTCATGGGTTTTGGAACAAAATGTGTGCCCAGCTTCTCCTTGTGAAAGTGACTGTGCTGAAACAAGCGAGGGTCTCTGTATGTCAGTGCTGTCTCAAACAGCGATCATAACTGGGTATATCACAGGGAGAACAGGGAGGATTATTGTGCTTTTTCTGAGTACTAGGTATGAAGCATGTAAGTTAACCTTCTGTTGTGTGAAAGCTTTGGTATGTGTCCACCACTGACCTACCTATATGGTTGCAAACCCCATAAAGGTAGACTCTTTTAAACATGCATGAAATCTGTAAAATCTGGTATGTTGTTAGTTCAGATTAACTGAATTAGACAGCTGCTAAACTGTTGGACACACATCTGCTTAAAGGATGATAACTGTGCAACATCTTTGCACAAGAAGAGCGGCACTGATGAACAGACATGTTGTGAATGTTTGTGGTAGATGGAGGAGGTATCTATAAGTTCTTGATTGTAGATGGGATGTATTGCAGCCTGTTAAACTCTTGGAGGCTTTGTCTAGGAAGACAAAGTGTGGTGCGACCACATCATACCTCCAAGGTCTGCTATAGTTTACACTCTGGTTGTAACTGCCCATAAGGTACTTTCTGACAGCCCAGAGTAGTTAGAATGTAATTTAATTGGGGAAAGGGAAAATAAGGCTTCTGGGGAGCCAGGAGATTTAGAGTGCTGTAGTGCTCACATTGTAGCTCAGTTCAGAAAGCTTCAAAAAAAAAAAAAAAAGTCAAAAAGGTGAACAAAAGGATGGCATAGTGTTACTGTTGTTTACAAAGCCTGGAGAACTTTTACAGACTGAGACTTCTGTACAGCTGTGTACTTCACCATAATGTACCTGGAACTCCAAATGATCTTTTGAAATTCTTCATGCATACTTAGAGGTTTTTAGAAGCACTTTGTGTTATCGTTAGTGAGTGTGTATATATACATACATATATAAAATGCATATATATATATATATAAAATCTACTGGCTTCCATAGGACCATGAAAGTAAAATTAATGTTGAATGTTAAGCATCTGCCTTGTAGTATTTCTACTAGAATAATGTTCACTTTCCCTCTGAGCCACAGATGTACTTATTGCGGCTAATACTCATCTTCCAGTAATCTGCTATGTCTGTTCCCACATAATGAGGATCAGGAGTAACCTGTAGCCTTTCTAAACTTTTGTGGGAAATGGTGATTGGAATCCTAGTTTATCCTTTATGAATCTTTATTTAACAACTAAGTACAACTTTTTGGAGAGTACTAGAGTTTGTGGAAGTGTTTTATAATGATGATTTTTATTCTTCCTGCTATTAGGAATTACATTCAATTATTTCTCAAAATTCAGTGGCTCCTAGAACTGGCCATAAAATCTCATTGTCTTTAAACTTTATTGCATAAAGTCTCAAAAATTGAGATGGGGCAGAGAATAGTATTTTCCTTTTCATTCCAACTTGGACAGAACACTGTTTCTGCCCTGTCGGAAGTATTTGGAGGGGAAAAAAGGCAGGAAAAACACGTCTATGAGAAATGACATTGATTTTGGAGAAAAGATTAAACTACGTTGTTCTGTGAACTTTGCTATACAGAACAGAGATTATCTTTTGCTTGAAAGCTCTGCATCCAAGACCCTAGGGAAAGACTAACATGGTAAGGGGAGGAATCACAAGGCAACTGGGAGATGGTTTTGCTCAAGGTGAAAACCTGTGATCTGAAAAGGCTAAGCAATGCCAGTTTTAAGAAAGTAGTACACAGAAGCAGATGTGGTTTATCCAGCATTCTTATAGCTAGACATAGATAGGATAGGTAGTTTTAATGCTTTCTTTTACCTTAATTTTAAACAGCAGCAGAATATTATGTTTTTCAACAGAAAACATGAACAGAGGTAAGAGAAAAATTCAAGTATAACGTGTTTTTGTGAGGTGGGTAGCTTTTTCTCCCCAACTCTCCCTAAGGGAATTCCTACCTTTTAAAATTGTCTTTAGTTACCTTGCAAAATTACCTAGTGACATCCGCTGTATGATGATTCTTTAAAAAAAAAAAAAGTTATACAGTATATCTACCAGTTAGTCTTCCTACATGATAGAAATTGTTAGTATAAATTTCTGAAATCCAGTATGTTTTGGTAACTTCACTCAGTGCCTTGACTTCTTTGTGGTCTCAATAGATGAGGCCTAAAATAATTGTAATTTAATATACTGCGAGAGTGTCTTATAATTATTTTCACCTACATACATTAGTGATGTAAAACTGTAGGCTAATGAGGTGTGAATGTACCAGGCAGACAGCCAAGCCCTAAAAAGCAGAACCTACACACTCAGTACAAATAGACTGTGATCTACTCTGGAGATCTTTTTATTTTAGTAGAGATTAAGCTGAAGAAGTCTGGAGTAGTGACTAGGAAGCTTCCTGCATTTGAAGGCAGATGATGGGTAGACAAGCCTAAAGGAGAAGAGAGATGACCTAAACAAGACACTTGCTTTCTCTAAAGTAAGAAAAAGGAATGCTATCCAAGGCAAAATGGAAGAGACCTGAGCAATTAATTCCAGGAAGCCAGTATTAGTCTGATGTTGATACTCTGTGGAAGTCTGTATGTGAATGACTGCCTGATGGAGCTCAAGGAACAGGATGCCTAAAGATTTCTGCTGT
The DNA here is from genome assembly GCA_032466535.1 of Forpus xanthops. Taxonomy (NCBI): domain Eukaryota; kingdom Metazoa; phylum Chordata; class Aves; order Psittaciformes; family Psittacidae; genus Forpus; species Forpus xanthops. The sequence continues at coordinate 33,894 of JASSUY010042437.1, forward strand.
GCAGCTAAAGAAAAAGGTGGACTTTGAAGGGAGATTTGTAATGCTGAAGGCCAAGGAAAGACAGGCCAAAACTTTAGCTTAGGGAAGTGGGAAAAGGGTCATGTTCTTAACCTGTTCTCCTTATGTGGTCCAGCAGTGATATTTACATTAACTGTTGTAAAACATGCAAAATAATGAGGGACCTTTATGTTCTGGAACTATGGGAAACAATTGTAATAACTTAGTATTACCAAATGTAGATATTTTGAATTTCATTTGGTAATCTAATAAAGTCAGTCTTTGGTGTCTATATCAGATGTAATGTGTTTTCTTGGAAAGGTGACTTTTTTCCTAATCTGAATCAATCTGGTTTCATGATCCAGACATGGTGTTTTGCTGTATAATACTTTTTTGTGGTAAAAGGCTGTCTACTGTCAGAAACCACTTCATGGTGTAGGTACTGACAGATCTTGACCCAATTCCTTTTGGTCTCCTTCTAGATATGCATGTTATGTCAAATGGTTTGGGCTGTCTAGGATGATTTTGTTTTTTCCTTCTTTAAACTTTGGCTTTTGTCAGCATGCCGAAGTGGAGACACCAGAAATGTGTCACCAGAAATGACATCCGACTAGGTGCATGAAATACTGTCAAAGGAGATGTTTTTCAAGATTTATTTTTTGTGCCACATACAAAACCAGATCTGCTACCGATGTGTAGTATTTCTGTATTTGTGTTCTGTGAATGGATTACCACTAAATTTCCTTTCCCTGGGTACTCGTGTCTTCTCCCTTCCACACTACTGCAGGCTGTTTTTGACCTTTGTGGAAGAAAGCTGATGTTTACCTATTAGCTTGATTTAATGTACTTGGTGATTTGCATAGTTTTTCCATGATACTTTGTTTCAGTCCATTGTGTTTGCCCAGGCTCAACACTTAAAGTTCCTGGGCCTGCAGTAATGAAATTTTTACTAAAATAAAATTGAAACTAAAATATTTTTTAAATAGAAGGAAAAGAAATACAGTCCCAAAATTATATCCTTCTGTAGTCTTCTGTGCCACATTATACGATGCGGAGTACAAACTTGAACTGGACATCTCCCCTGAGTGCAGTCTACATGGTAATTTTGAATTGAAAGCTATTTTTCTCTGGAAAATTCCAAATTACTTACAGCTGATTAAATAGCAAGCACTTCCATGATACTGGAACTTTATTATGTAATGTTAACAGGACATCCTGCCTTTAAGTAACTGAAATGTATTATATAACCACTAATCAAATGTGAAAAATGCTGTGACACTTTCCATTTGTATTGGCAGCCTTGTTCCAAACTAGAACTATCAGGTATTGTTACATTTAAAGCTGTGGCTATTTGCCATCACTTGAACAGCCCACAGATCTGGCTTTTTTGTGGTCATCCAAGGGCTGACTAACAGATGGATGCTTTACTCTCATCTGTCTCCTTGGACAGAGGAAAACGAATGGGTTGCTTGACACCAGTTCTGTGTTTTGTATATTGCCTTGTGGTTAAGTTAAGACATGAAGAAGGCAGCAAGAATATCCCTTTGTAAGCCCAGGGAAAAATCAAACCCAAGTCTTTAGAGACTTAGCTGAGTAAAGGACATCAGACCGTTTTCTCTTTTGTTACTGTGAATTCTGCTTGCCTGCCCCGAAGAACTAATTAATAGACCTTTAGGGCTAGTAGATGTGGGGTAGAAATCTCTCAATTACAAAAACCAAAACACCCCAAAAACAAGAAACAGTAAAGAGGAAGTGTGTTTTCTGTTCCTGGAGAAAAAGTAGGAAGTGTTTATCCATTGCCCTCGTTGAAAGGATGTAGTATTCCTTACTACCCTAACAATCACTTTGCAAAAAGTACAGGAGCTTCTGTAACCTCTGCACAAATAGGTGTGTGCAAATAAGAATGTGATAGCTGACTGAAATCTGTCAAATCGGCATGGCCAGAATGATCTCAAATCATTCTATTTGAAGCTGAAGGAGCTGTTTCTGTCACATGGCTTACTCAGGTGTCAGATTCTATAGGTGCTTGTTCATTGCTTACTCCATTCAAAATATCAGGGCAGTTACCAATCATGCATTTGTGTTCTGTGTCTTTTTTCAATAGCAAAGACGTAGTTAGGATGCATGGCAAGTGCTAGTTATTCTTGTAGTATGGTCACTTGGTGATCTTGTCTTCCCAGCAAAATAGCCAGGTTGAGTTCCACTGACCTGGCTGCCCCTCGCATTCCCACTTTTCAGTCTTCAAGAATATAAAGACAGTTTCTTTAGTAGAGTTCATCTCAAAGGCTTTGTCAAATGGCTGGTAATTGTTCATACAGGGAGGAATGATCCCTGTTTAGTCAATCGGGGGCATAAAAGTGAAAGAACTTTTTTCTTGAGTTGCAGGGAGTGTTCCTTCATCACAGTGGGTATTCATATTTCATGCTCTGAATATTGGAGCTGAATCCTCTGCTAGAGGTGCTTATAAAACTCATTGCTGCCACAAGCAGCTTGGTGACTAAACTGTTGTCAGTGAAGGCTATTAAACCGTATGAATTCTGGCACTTGGGCTTCCTGGCAATTGAATCAGGAGCCATATCTGTGCAATGTTGAATTGCAGCCTTTACCTTGGTGACTTCAGAATTGTCACAAGGCATTTTTTATTAAGTATCTAGTAAAGTGTATTTTAAAAGATAACGTCACCTCAAATTATGGAATTTGCTTCTGCATCTTCAAGTTACTCTTTGTTACTTCATTGGTGAGTAGTTGCCTGTAATCTTCTCAAGAAAGGAAAGCATTTCACTCTAGGGTGGCAGAGAGTAACATGCTGACAATTGTTCTTAGATTTCTTGGAGTGTGTGTGTGGGTATTTCAGGCTGGTTTTTTTTTTTTTTTTGCTTGTTTTTCTGTTTGGTGTTTCCTTTTTTTCCCTTCCGGGAGATGAGATACCATGAAAAGAATTACATTATTGCAGATTCCATATTAGTAGAGCCTTTCAGATTCCAACATATTCCCCCTAAGTCTTACCTCTAGTGTTGTTAATACATTTGTAAGAAACAGTCTTAAATTATAACAGAGGGCTGAATTATTTTTTCATTGACAGTCTTTTCGCCACAAAAATTAGCAATGCAGGATTGCTTTACAAATATGTGACTGCTTCTCTAAGCAGCTTATTTTTTTTTTGTGGGAAAACTTAAACCAAAAAATTCTTAGTTCTCTTGCTTTTAATTGAAATATTTAGGTATTTTTTGTTCTTCAGGCACTTTCAGTTTTCACTTTAGATTTTTATTTTATTGAAAAGCTTAAAACCACCTAATGTCTGTCTGAACATTTTCACTAAATTTTTCTGTCAAGAATACCAAAATGTTTTCACTAACATTTTTTCCTGGTTTTTTTTCAGTGTTAGTAAAACTCATCAATTCTTGCAGTGTTTGGGAACAAACATTTTTGAATGCTAAAAGCCTTTATTGAACAGAAGAAAAAAATACCATTGTATACCTAGATATGCTGAAATCTAATATATGAGATCATTACTTGAAGTTAATAGTCGCTTCAGGTTTAAATGCAAAATGCTTATAGGTTTCCCATGGCAGCATTTGTGTCTACTCCGTCCTCTGCATTACCAAGATCATTGAGGGTCTGAGGAAAAGCAGCAGCTAGGTGTACAACAGCATATGGAGCTCAGTAGAAGACAAATTACTGATAGTATGAAAAGTATAATGAAAAATAGAACGGAACCAGTAACTAAGATTAACAATAACCAGGTACATCAGTCGCTGTTACAAAGCTGTGATTCCTATGTGAAATAAATACTTCTCTGTAGGCTATCAGGTAGATTTCTGAGCAGCTTTTAGCTGATCATGGAATCCAACACCACCACCTAAGATAATGAACTGACCACAGTGGCACATCATGCTTTGGCAGAATATAATACACTATCTTATCTCAGCAAAGCCATGTGATGTTTCATGGGGAGAAGCATTTTTCAAAGATAGGACATGTTCTACTCTGCTTCAGGGTCTCCAGCAGGCACTTGGTGCTTTGGGAGCATAGGGGTTGGGCATGTTTTCCCTGATTACCTCTAGGTCTTGAACAGGGTAAGACACATTTTCTGTTCATGGTGTCAGTATTGCAATGTCTGAGATATGGCAAAAAAGGGGTCTGTGTTGCTCTGAATCTTATGATTACAGCTCCTGTGGTCTGTCTGTCTCAACTGCCTTATATGGTAATATAGGATGTATAGTCCCCACACATCTCTTGGATGGTCAGGGTTTGTTCAGAGAAGAGATTCAGAGCAGCCCTGAGGAGAAGGACTTCGGGGTGTTGATCAATGGAAAAACGAACGTGAACCAGCAGTGTGTACACCCAACCCAGAAATCCAACTGTATCCTGGTCTGCATCAAAAGGAGCATGACTAGCAGGTCGACGGAGTTGATCCTGCCTCTCTACTCTCATGAGACCTCACTTGGAGTATTGTGTGCAGTTCTGGTGTCCTCAACATCAAAAGGACACGTAACTGTTGGAACAAGTCCAGAGGAGGGCCACGAGGACGATCATGGGACTGGAGCACCTTCTATATGAAGACACAATGAGAAAGTTAGGGCTGTTCAGCCTGGAGAAGGCTGCATGGAGACCTCATAGCAGCCTTCCAATATCTGAAGGGGGCCTATAGGGATGC
>JASSUY010042437.1:47623-69464 GCA_032466535.1 Forpus xanthops
TACAGTCCCTCATGAAGAGTCCCTCCCCAGCATCCCTATAGGCTCCCCTCAGATACTGGAAGGCTGCTATGAGGTCTTCACGCAGCCTTCTCTTCTCCAGGCTCAAAAGACCCAACTTTCTCATCCTATCTTCATAAGGGAGGTGCTGCAGTCCCCTGATCATCCTTGTGGCATCCTCTGCATTTGTTCCAACAGTTCCATGTCTTCTTTATGATGAGGACACCAGAACTGCACACAATATTCCAAGTGAGGTCTCACAAGAGCAGAAGGGCAGGATCACCTCCCTTGATCTACTCTGGTCACGCTCCTTTGATGCAGCCCAGGATATGGTTGGCTTTCTGGGCTGCAAGAGCACACTGCCGGCTCATGTTCTTTTTCCCATTTACAAGCACCCAGAAGTCCTTCTCCACAGGGCTGCTCTGAATCTCTTCTCTGCCCAGCCTGTAGCTGTGCCTGGGATTGGGAATGAGCAGCCTCCTGTGTTTATAAGCCTTATAACCACACACACAAAAACTTCCGTAGATTTTTGGCTCATAAAAAGAAATGAGTCTAAATCACACACAACTGTGAATTTCCCACTCCCCAGACTTTCTCCTGATGAGTCATGTCAGACCCTCCTGCAAAGTGGTTTCTTTCCCAGAAAGTACTCCTGAGAACTCTCGTCCAAACTCAACCCATTCCTGAAACAATACAAAGTGATCCACATCTCTCTGCAATCTGACTTTGTGGGCACGAGCTTAACAGATGCAATAAGAAATGGAGTCCTGAATGTCACATGTGCACAGCACTGAGATTTTGCAAGGCATTTGGAAGTGCCATCCATAAAAACCGGAAGTGGCTTGCCAGAGCAAGCTATGCCACTTGTGCTACAAAACCATGGTTTAGATGGAAATCATCATCTAGAGTATGTGTGGTGGCTTTATTGCAGTAACAGTAAAAATTGTTTCTGAGATATGTCTACTGTGCAAATTCAGTTTCTGTGCAGACTGGGAGATTGCAGACTTTAACACTCAGTTCTTAATGCACCTGACACAGCTGCTGTACTTTGACCAGCAGTGGATAATCTGAGGGAGACCAGTGACTGGTAATATTTGTTCAATTCACATCAGAAAGAATAAAACCAGAGCCTTTGAATAGGCAGGTCCCTCTCCATTAGCCTTTTGAGAATGGCTTGAAAGGATGAAAGCATCATCATGATCAAAGGTGACTGCGACCCTTTTGCTCTTCCCATTTCAACCCATAAGGAAAAAAGGAAAATTAAAAGAAAATGAAAGACACATCAAGTCTTGAGAGGTTTTGCCAGGCTTTGAATTGAAGACTGGAGTGAAATTCATTTTGCTGTCCTAGTAGAGTAGGTGGGATAACTCTGTCCTCTCTATCCTCGTCTTTGTAGGCGGTAATACACAATATTCTCTGGTTGTAGCCGTTATCTAAGTAAATGAAGTCTACGTCTTTCCAGGAATATTATGCCTCAATCAAAGCCAGCTTGTGTCACTACTTCATTCTACATTTGTCAGTATAATAAAAATAACTAATGGTACAGCTCATCTAACACAGAGTCAGAGGAAGAACAAGGAGGAAAATTAGATAAAAGATATGAGATATTTCATCTTCAGACTGGTATTTTATTAGCCTTTGTTCTATTGGTACATCTAAATCCTCATGAATGAGGCCTATCTTTACACCCAGTGGGGAAATTCAGATTTATGTTAACATAAAGAAAGAAGACCAAATTATAATTTGTATCATGTGGCATAACTATATTAAATAAATGCACGCTGTAAAGAACAGCAGGATGTGATCATGTGCCAAAGAGTTTTTTATTTTAATCTTTTAAAAACAAGGAGAAATCCATTAATAATAAATAACAAAGACAAAAATCCAGCGCTAGTTACACACAAAAACAATTCTGAAAGAGATTCCTACATCAGATGAGACGAGTTATCCTCTGTAAGTTGATTTCAGGAATGTTTGCTAAACTGAAATGCACCAAGGGACAGTGATGTGAGTGCTCAGGCCACACATGTTCATTCTTGGAAGCTTGGTGCTTGGATTTTTGTGAAAGTTAAAAATTGGAAAGGAATCTGAGTGAATATGATTGAATGAGCATATAAAGTATGCAGCATTGCAAATTCACAGCTGCAGGCAGTCAAGATGTAATTTGTGCTAACATCCAATTAGTAGCCACCATCCAGCTAGAACATGAACAGCATAATTTCTTTGATAGTCAGCTGCCTCTCTGCAACCTGTTGTGCTCAAAGAAGGCAGTCAGTAATGCTCCCTCATCAAAATCTTCACTAGTTCTCTCTGTGTTGGAAATCAGCACTAGCTGATTTGGGAAGAATAAGGTTTATCTCACCTGAGATGTAATTACATATCCATAGCTTACTGTCAGTCTGCTTTGCCACTGAAGATGTCATCCTGAAGTCTTCAAAGGAGAGATGGCCTCTGAAAGGAAATCCATCCCACCAGTCTGACTCATCTGTAACAGAATGGTTTACCTTCTATCAGCCTCGAGTTGCAGCTTAGCTTCAAGACCTGCTTTTTACACAGAGTAAGGCAAGATGCAAATCACTACAAAGCAAGATGGAAGCTCCTTGTTAAAGTAACACGTACTGGTTTCTTACAGCAAAAGTGTTTCAGTTTAATTACTGTCAAAAAATTACATCAGTGAAATTTTTCAAGTGGATGTTAATTCTGACAGTTGGATCATTAGGGTGCTCTGTCCCAAGGTACTGGTGTTCATGTTTATGTAGAGCATTGCAAGATCACTATCAAGACTCACTGTAGCAGAACTATTATTCCTTAGGTCTTCAACCACCTAAGAATTCCTCAAATCCTAATTTTTTCCATTCTCCTGAAGCAGTGTTATTTAAAAACAAATAAGCAAATAACAAATATTAAATATTAAAATATGAATAAATACATAACTAAATAATATATAAATAAATGATGTGTGCATAGGTGTCTCAGCATTCAAAGGCATGTTTGATAATGAAAGGTCATGCCCATGTGTTGTGGTTTAAGCCTCTTATGTAGTTCACTCACTTCCCGCTCTTTCTTCCCTCAGTCCCAGGGTATGGGAAAGAGAATCAAAATAATGTAACTCCCACCAGTTGAGATAAGAACAGTTCAGTAACTAAGGTATAACACAGATCACTGCTGCTACCACCAATAATAATAATGACAAGGCAAATACAAGGGAAAAGAATACAATCGCTCACCACCAATACCCAGCCCAACCAAGCACTGCACTCCCCCTTCTGGGTCTCTGCCCGTTGTCTTTTACATCCTGAGCATGACATGCTGTGGTATGGAATACCTCTTTGGCCAGTTTGGGTCAGTGGCCTGTCTCTGCGTCCTCCTGACTTCCCTTCCTCCCTGGCAGAGCATGAGACTCAGAAAGTCCTTAGTAAGACCAAAATATTTCAGCAGTAACTAGCAACATCAGTGTTATCAGTGCTGTTCCCAGGCTGAAAGTCAAAAGCATAGCAGTGCACCAGATACTAAGGAGGAGAAAAATGGCTGGTACTGCTGAACCCAGGACACTGTAAAAATGATATTACATGCTTGGAAGCACTGACACATTTCTAAATGAAATTTCCACAGCACAGGAAATAACAAAAATCAGAATTCACAATGCTGAACGAAAAAGTACATTGTCCCCTGATTCGTGTAAATAAATACTTCCTTACATCAGAGTTCACTGATAAAATCTCATCAGTGCAATAAGAAGCCTTGCAATAGGAGTAAAAATTATAATAAACTTTTTCATGCCTTGCTGGTCTGATATTCCTACATAGCATTTGCCTTCAGAGTGATCAAATGAGTTGTTCATGTACCATAACTGGAACAACTATTGCTTAATTGTCTTTTACTATCGTTTTGATAGACCAGTGATTGTTCTCAATGACAAGATAATGCAGAGAGGTCATGTAGTTACCACTGTTAGTGCTATGCTGTTGCTCTTCATTACAAACATGTTTAATTTTCCATACAGCATGTCTTTATGGATTTTTCTTTAATTGGCTACTCAAATGGCTTTCTGAGACCTACTAGCAACTACTTTCACAATCTGCTTTCAATGCAAAGCGGTTAATGAGGAGTCAGCCAGAAAGTGGACAAAGGCTTCATTTGTCTCCTGTGTTAAAGGAAGATCAATTTCAGGAAGGACAAGGGTATCTCAGGAAAGCCTACATCACACAAGCTTCTTTGAATTCACTTATAGACACAGTCACCTGATTCCTGACTAAGAGAAATTTCTTGCTTTCCCAGTCTTGTGGCTAAACTCTTAAGGACCTGCACATCACATCTTGGGCTTATCAGATATGCTGTCCTCCATTCCAATTTCAGATGATCCAGCTGCATGAGTTGGACCTCATGCAGTAGTGAGACATCCAGTCACGTGGCTTCTGGAGCCGAGTGCCTCTGTGCACTCCTTGTGGTGCTGCAAGGAGGCACTCATTCCAGCTGGCACTCCCCGGGATAATGCCACTCTTTGCTCTCTGCCCGGGAAAAGCCATTCCTCTACTTACATTTGTAAGAGGCAGAACTTCTCCTGCTCAGGGCATCTTCTGATGTCTCTTTTGAGATCATTGATCTTCATATATATATAAATAAGTGGATCGAACCCAAAAAGTAAAATTACCCATAGCTCAAGAATAAAAAACACTCATGAAGATGTGAATTCAAACCATATCGGGCAAGGCACCCTACTGAAAGCCAGAAGGGTACATAAACTACTTTGCAACTCGCTTAATAAGTGAGCAGCAGTGTTTGACTTCATCTGCATGGGAGAAAGAGTAGTTATGGCACTAAATCCTCAAATCCAGACTGCAAAGCCAAGTATGACTCATTGGAAAAAAAAAAAAAAGGCAAAAATTCTACATCCTCTCCATTTCCTAAGACATAATAATGGCTTTCTGCTGGAATTGGATCCGGGCTAAAGCTGTTACCCCAAAACACCTGAGTAAAAGTCACCTATCCAGGAGTACATAAGTCTGGGGAAATAAAACCAGAAAGAACAACAACAGATTGATTTTATTTGGCACGCTACAGAATAAAACACCTTCTACTACCTTAATTCTGATGCAACACTTGGGTAACATAATGAAGCCTGTGTCAATCTGGTTTTTAGGATACTGCACCCTTTTAAATGTAGATGAGGATCTATGTTTTCTGAAAGGTCAGCTGTGACTCAACCACTATTTTTATGCTGTTCTGCAAATTGTTTCAGTGAATCACTGTTGTACTTTCACTCACATTCACAGGCATTTTATGTTTCTTTATCCTTTGTTCTCCAAAATAAAAGTGGTCTAGACTGAGAAATGCAGTGTGTAATTTGTTCATTTTACATGGGAGGAAAACAGAAAAAATACCTTAATTCCATGAAATGCATTTGGTCTTCTTAAGCCAAGGTTTCCAACGAGGTGTAAAGGTCAAGCAAAATTGAATAAAGGAAATTTCTACCAGCATTAATTTCACCTGACTTTTGGTGAAAAAGAAAATCTAAATGTCTCAAATCTGGCTAAAATTGGTCTCACCAGAAAGCCTGGGGGCTATTTCTAAGGTGAATTTGAAACATCCTGATCCCAGATGACCTTTAGGAAGTTTTCCACAAATATAAAATGCAACATCACATTACAATATTTGAGTAACACATTATGAGTCAACATGTTGTTTATGTACTCAGAGATTACTGTATTAAGATTATACTATCTGACTAAACAGAGATGGTTCATGGGCACCACAGAATCATAGAATAGTTTGGGTTAGAAAGCACTTTCAGATCATCCAGTTCCAACCCTTCTGCCATAGGCAGGGACACCTCACACTAAATCATGTCACCTAAAATTCTGTTCAGCCTGGCCTTGAACACTGCCAGGGATGAAGCATTCACTACTTCTTTGGGCAACCTGTTCCAATGGCTCACCACCCTCTCAATAAAGAACTTCTTCCTTATGTCGAATTTAAACTTCCTCTGTTTAAGTTTTAACATGTTACCCCTTGTTCTGCCACTATAGTTCCTAATAAAGAGTCCCACTCCAGCATCCTTGTAGCCCTCTTCAGATACTGGCAGGATGCAATGTGGTCTCTACACAACCTTCTCTTCTCCAGCCTGTCTTCATATGGGAGGTGCTTGAGCTCCTGATCATCCTCATGGTCTTCTTCGGACTTCCTCCAACAGTTCCATGTCCTTCTTACCTGTTGATTTCATGGAGAAAACAACAACTTTCATTGAAAGTTTTTTTGCTTTCTTCATCCCTTTCAAGTCAACAGATAAGTGCCGATAAAAAGAAGCAAGAAGGAATGTCAGAATGAGGGAAATAGACGTAGTTGTTTAAAAACCAGTTCTGGTTTACCATAACTCAATATTTCTTCTGATATTCATTCTGTTTGGTTTGCCCCCTTTTAAAATTGTGTTGATTATTTAAATAGTGTTTATCATAGTGAGAGCACTTCCTCTTAGGCAAGAGCAAATATAAAATCATTAATATCAGAGACATTTTGGGATAACACAGTGGTCTGGCTTGCATATTTACCTAAAGAAAATATTTACTTTCCTTGAGTATTTACACCAATAAAGCTGGAATCCACAGTGGTTTTCAGCAGAGCATTTATATACTAAGACAGACAGCCAAGGAAAGGATTGCTATAATAATTGTTGCAATCCAAAACTCAGGGAAAAAAATGCATGTAACTCCAGCAAAGCTTTCATTTTCATAGAATCATAGAATAGTTAGGGTTGGAAAGGACCTTAAGATCACTTAGTTCCAACCCCCCTGCTTTGGGCAGGGACACCTCCCACTAAAGCATGCCACCGAGACTATGTCCAAACGCAAGAAGGCATCTACATAGAGTATGAAGAGCTTATCGATACAGAGTTTATGCTGCTTAGAACAGATCAGTTGTAGAGCTTGAAGGCTTTGTACATCTAAGGCAATCATTCATTAATTTTTACTACATTCACCATGTGTTTACATAAACTGCACAAGAACTCACTGAAAGAATTCTTTAATTCAGATGGCTGCAGTAACAACTTCAATTAAGGATGGTTAAAAGTGCCACTTTATTGCTTGCGGACGGGAAGAATGGGGTCAATGAGATAGTTCAAAGGATGAAATCTTTAGCACTGGGAGAAGAACATCCCATGTCTTTTTTCAAGACCAGATGTGTTGGATCTGCTTAGGGTTTGATTGACTGAGCAAAGAAAGTCTTAATCAGACTCAGAAGATAAAATGCTCCTGGATGAAACCAATTCTGATTCTGTAGAAAGATCAGTGGCCCTGCTGTTTATATTTCATGTTATCCTGGCAACCCTCTGAATGATGAGACAAACAAACCTCCCCTAAATTCCCTTACAGTTGTGGCAAACACGACAGCAGGACAACATTTTTTTGGCCAAAGCCACATTTCTCACTAAAGCAACATATTTGGACAGGGTTTAATGCATAAAAATTGTCCTTCAGGTCTGTAACTGATTTCAGTAGTCAACCCTTAAATTTCTGCTATTACTTTTTGTGATTACCATTAGCATATGGTTGCCAGTGATAGCTACAGAGAATATCAGGGTAATACTAATTAGAAGGAGGGGAAAGTGTGTAGATTTTCCTGCTGTCTTCAGTTAAACTACTGATATTATTAATGTTGTGCATGACAATACCTAAGACAGAGGCACCCTTGTGCTAAGCACTTAGCAAACAAATAACATTAGAAAGTCCTTGCCATACAGGACCATACAAGCTAATTAAACAAGGCTGACAGGGAATAGAACAAGCAACTGATGTGAAAACAAAGCCTCAGGTCACATAACAATAGAGCTATGTATAGCCCAAATACACATTTTGTTGTTCAACCAGTGCTGCAGCCATTGCATCAAACTAACTCTTCAAATGGGTGAATAGGAAACAAGATAAGTCATTAAAGGGTTTTGTAATGTTTTGAGCCATTTTCCTGAGGAACAAGATGGGCATCTGCAGTGTTGAAGCGATCTGTTGTAGAACATAAGGCACTGCAGTGATAGAAGGATGCTTTCATCACTAGGCAAAAGAATAAAATCATAAAATTAAAGGAAGAAAATGAGTGAATACTTCTATCCAGAGGAGCAGGGCTTGATCAGAAGTAATTACATTTAATTCTTCAGGTATTGTCACTAAATTGTTAGCAACAAGAGGAAGAAAACATGTTTGGAATGAAGACATAATTCATAACATTTAGTGGAGGTTGTTCTCTTTTAACCTAAGCTATTCAGTTAAGAGAGGCTTAACAATAAAATGAAACAGATTCACCCGTCATTAATCAGGCCAATCCAAAAGAGAGTGCCATCATTTAGAGCATGCTGTACAGCAATAAAGCACAATGACACATCGGAATTGACAAATATTGTTAATCATTTGAAATGGAACATAAGGTGGTGGCAGCTGCATCTGAACACTACACTTAAAATCCAGCATTCCCATTCCAAATGTAAGCTAAATTGTTTGATGAAGAAATTGCATCAGAAGCCAATAAAAAACTTTCACTTATGAAGGTGATTGTGTAATAGCTGGACATAGATTTTCTGAGGCATGCTGCATATTGCTGTTGAGTGCAATGTGTATCTACAGAATGAATTGGGTAGGGAATACTGAGATGTGAAACCAGTCAGAACAAAAGCACTTGCTAAAGTAGGGCTTCTGTTAGTGAGACTGAAAATCATATTAGCCCCAGCCTTGAAAATAGGCACCCACTTGCATGCTTATGTATGACTCTAGACTCCGATGTTCTGCACGACTATAAGACTCCTGCTTCCATCTGATTAGAAGGTCAGACTGAATTTTCTTGGGTGTGAAAAGCCCTGATTAGATATATGTCTTCTGTTCAGCAAACAAACACCTGCTGGACTGAGGTGGAACTCCACAGCTATGAAAACTGTACAGAAAGTGAAGGGAGAAAAACAACCTATGGTCCTTGAAAGAATGGGAATAAGGAGTCATACCATGTTTGGAGGTGATGGGTTTAACCTCAAAAAAGGGAACTGCCATGTTTTCCATGCAATGCATACTTCAACTGCGGAATCTCCCCTGCTGCAAGGTACAAAGGTCAAATGTGCGTAGGCTGCCAAACAAGGGAAATAAATACAATCGTCCAATCTCCATCCCAGAAAACCAATATACCACTCACACTGGGAACTGACAGGGTATGCAAGAATGATCTTTTGTATTCTTTATTTCTACATCTGCAGTTGATCAATTCAGAGGCTAGATGCAGGGCTGGTGGATAGATCTGATCTTATTTTACTCCCTGAAGAACAGAGTTATCTCTTTCTGACAGACAATTTCAGGGTAACTGAAATGATCAGTCAGCACTCATATTGGTGACTTCTGGTTGGGAGCATTCACCTGAGTCTCAGAAACTCTTAAAAAGAAGCTGAAAAAAGAAAAGGGGGAAGTCTACATTTGACTAATGTGATTCAGTTTATGGGTGACTTCTCTTAGAAAGCAAGTGTTCAGAACTTATGAGCTATAGTAGCAATATGCAGTATTAATAGTAATAATATTGGGCAGGAGTTGGAGTGCTTCCAGTTTATACAAGCATAAAAAATTCAGAACATTAGGCCTCAGGTCACCAACTTGAACCAAAAGTAATGACAACTGCTTTGAGGGTAGGAAATGCTCACTGGGAGTTAATAAATCAAGATAAAGTGTTATCTTTTTCTCCTGTTATCTGCTTAGTTTGTCAAAAAGAAAACTCTGAGGTGGCTTGCAGTTGAATCTGAAAAACAGTGAGCAAAGGGCACTCTATTCCAGTAGAGAAATGACTCAGAGGAAGAAGTGGTAGGAGGTTATCCACATCAATTCCTTTCAGTAACAAGGTACAAACTTGGAAAAGAGAGGATGTTTAACCACTGTTGTGGTTTAAGCTCAACCAGAACTCAGAAAACCACGCAGTCTCTCTCTCACTTCCCCCTGCTTACTCCCCCCCTTGCTCCCAGAGGAATGGGGAGGAGAATCGAAAGAATGTCACTCCCACCAGTTGAGATAAGAACAGTGCGGTAACTAAGGTATAACACAAACCACTGCTGCTGCTACCAATAATAGTAATGATAAGGGAAATAACAAAGGAAAGAATACAGCCACTTACCACCTGCCAACCAATACGCAGCCTGACCCAAGCAGTGATCTAACCCTTCCAAATAACTGCCCCAGTTTATATAGCAGGCATGTCGTGCTGTGGTATGGAATATCTCATTGGTCTGTTTGGGTCAGTGTTCTGTTTCTGCTTCCTCATGGCTTCCCCTCCTCCCTGACAGAGCATGAGACCCAGAAAGTCCTTGGTCAGACCAAATCATTACTGATCATCAACTGAAACCACTGATGTTATCAGCGCTGTTCCCATGCTGGAAGTCAAAAAACACAGCACTGCAGCAGCTACTAAGAAGGAGAAAAATAACTGCTACTGCTGAACCCAGGACAACCACTAAAGCAGATTTCAGTGGGAAGGGGCAAACTGTACCACAGCTGAAAGACAGAGACATTTCTGCAAGGTATTCTTCATTCCTCAACAGAAGAGTGGTTGAATTTTATGGCCTGATGAGTGTGCAAGGTACAGGAGGTCAGACTAGATGATATAATGGCTTCTTTCTGGCTCTGAGATCTATAAATCTATCAAAAATGTATTAGAAGCTGGAGGAGGCATCTGTATAATCTCAACCTACTGCTGTGAGCAACATCTAAATGCAGAATTCAAGCCTCTGAGCTTGCATGTAAATGTGAAACAGCATTTACTGTAAGCACAACAGTGAAACTGGTACTAAAGCAACAATTTTGAGGGCATTGGCACTGCCTCTTGCTGTAAAAGTTTTCAGCTCTAAACCTGCCTGAGACCTTCAGGCCTTGCTATAATATGAATGATCATAATAATGGGATTGAATTACAGTGTTCTGCAGAGAAATGAATCAACCCCTGCAGATACTTCCCAAAGAATCATGCCTGATGGAAGCATGATCCACAGCGCATGGCTTCTGGCTGCCAACACTCCTCAGGGTGTCCCAGCTGCAAACCAGCCTGTATCAGGTGCAATGTGGAATGAATACTTCCAAAGCAACATCAGTGCAAATCCAGCAGCAACACTGCATTGCTCTGCCTTGCCTCCTCTGCATCCCTCCTGTGCCTGTGCTCAGAGCAGGCATTGAGGCTTGAAGTGAAATGCTCAGATAACATGACAGAAATAGTGTCTAGCTTTTAATTTCCAGCATAGCTCGGTATGGTTCTATGTCCTCTATGAAACACAGCCTTCTGCCCAAGCATTCTACCCTTGAGATCACAGAGGAAGAAAAGAGGATGCTTTTAAGATAAATTTTTCTTTCTTCCTCTGGTTGGTGGTAATCCTTTTTCTCCCTAAGAAACATCCTAAACTGGCAAGTTTGTTATGCAAGTGGAGGATCTGATTCTTGAGGGGAGATGAAAGGAAAAGGTTTTACCCTGAGCTAGGTAAGTCCTGTTTCCCACAGAGGATAGGACAGATGGAGACCCCCAAGCCCCACACTTACCCCACATAGGAAATTCGGAGGGACTAGAAGAGGAAGACCATTATTCCTGAAGGTACAGATCACAACCTGGGCACAGACTGAAGAAGTCAAAGTAACAGTGGCAAGTACTTCATAAAGATCCCTCTTTGTTGTGGTACTTATACACAGCCTCGATTATATTTGTTGTGTCTTTCACATGTCTATCCTTTTATCGATATGCCTCTAAAGAGACACTGAGCATCCCAAAACAAAGACCTTCTCTGTTGGTACTTGAAACCATGCACTGGAGAACCATGGGAGAGAGAACCTAAATTCAGGTTACATATATAAGGAAGAAGTTCTTTACTGTGAGGGTGGTGAGGCACTGGAATGGGTTACCCAAGGAGGCTGTGAATGCTCCATCCCTGGCAGTGCTCAAGACCAGGTTGGACAGAGCCTTGGGTGACATTGTCTAGTGTGAGGTCCCCCTACCCATGACAGGGGGTTGGAACTGGATGATCTTAAGGTCTTTTCCAACCCAAACCATTCCATGATTCTATGATTCTAAGTATCTTATAATGATACTAGTGATTTAAAACAGACTTTTACAAACAAGCTTGCAGAACTGAAAGTCACTGCTAGGCAGCCTGAAAATTTAAAACACCTTTTGACATTACCACAAATACAAAAGATCGGACCACATTTTCAACTTTCTTTCCCTTTGAAAAACTGGGAGAACAATTTCCCTGCCTGAAAGTATTGAATTTGTATATTTTTAAGGTCTGTTATCTGACCTTTTATTCTTACATGCAAGTGTCAAGAAATACCAGCACTCAAACAGAAGAAAAAATTCTGTCTCTCTCATCTGTACCTTTTATCATAAAGGACAATGCTTTTATTTTTTCCCTCCTCTGTCTTTAATTACACTCACAGACATCTGCTTAATATTGCCAATAAGTATGGGAAGAGCACTACTAGATGGCAAGCAATAATGCCTCTTTACAAATGATGATGAATAAAGAGGAAGATGAATGTTTACAGATAGCGTATCTATGTAATGGACTGCTTTCTAGCAGACATTTGTTATTTGTGCTCTTTGCTCTACTGCATGTAAAATTAAATCTCCAGTTCTGTGCCACAGACACCCTTGATGAGAGTAAATGAATTCTTTTCACTGAGGAAGAGCCTGGCTCAATTTAAGGACAAGGCATCTCCTTGAGCCTGATTGTTTCTAAACTATGAGCTCTTTAGGGTTTATACCAAGATGATCCAGGATGCTCACAGGGCTTGCATAGCTTTCACAGTAATCAAAATATTGCACTTCTGCTTCCAAATCCCATCTTCCCTGCACAAAACAAAACTACCAGATGACAAGAGACCTCCTGGGTCAGGGAGACCTTGAATAGCATTGCTTAAAAGAAAATCCTCCTTATGGACATATCAGATGCCAAGTTATGAGGTTTTTATCTCTTCTGTTGTGGATGTGTGATTTTTCACTGTCAGGAACCTTCTACTAATCCCTCCTAAGCTTTTACTTTTACAGACTAAACACCAAGAAAACACACACAACTCCTTACCAAGCACATAAGCCAGAGTAATGATAATGAAAAAGTCTTAAAATACTCATTGTCTTAGAGGAAACTCAGCTCTGATCAAAAATCCTAACTGAAACCACCAAAGAAGAGGTTATAAAGTCCAACCATGCTTTAACTACTAGAGCCTCAGATTTATCTGGCTTAATTTGAGGCAGTTAAGTTATATGCATCAATTAGGGACAGTTGTCCTGAGTTCTTTTCATGGTCAACAGGGAAAAATCAGACAGGGTTTCAGAGCAGGAGCCAGATTTTAGGGCAGAGGTGCAGCCCTGTAGACGTGCTCCCTTTTCGTATTCACTGCAGAGGAAACTCAGTTCCTGTTCTTCTAACTAAGGGGCTAAATTTCTAAATATTCCTGGATGAGACATTAATTCCAGGTCTTTGTGAGAATTCTGTTTGTTTTCTATATGAGCAGATTACCCTGAAGTGCTGTTCCTAAAATCTACCGCATACCACAATACATCAGGATGCCAGCTTGGCATCTCTTCTCACCCTCAGCGGACATACCTCGTGGATGAAATTAACAACACACCCCTATATCTTTTCTACATGGCTCCTATCAACTGCTCTATATTTAGTTCATGTTTTATAATTTTCATGTCTAGTTCTTACTTTTTAGGCTCATTCTTTGGCTTAAATAAGTCATTTTTGTCCCCTTATATGCGAGGGCACTGATTTATACTGGGTAACTGTTTAAAGTTGGAACTAGATGATTTTAAGGTCCTTCCCAGCCCTAATTGTTCTATGATTCTATGATTCTAATGTGGACAGATGAATTGTATTCTGTCAGCTAGGGATCTTTACTATAGCTGAGCTGAACTTTATATTGCAAGAAAGAAGCAAGCACTTAAAGACTGCTGCTTGAGGAAAAGTAACAGGATCTAGTGCCACACTGCAGTGGCCACTATCACCTGGGACATGCAGGGCTCATTGAGGTTAATGAAAAGGTAGAAAGAAAACATAAAACACTCCTGTAGAGAAGCAAGAATAATCATTTCAGGCAGCAAACGGGTGTTATGTGAGCTCATAGAGAGGTGCTGAGGATGAGCCTCTCATGCTGAGACTCACATGGGACCACAGCGAGCACAGACCCATGAACTAAAGAGGTACCTCCACATGGGACAATGCAATGACCGAAGAGCTCAGAAGAAGGAGCTGGAGTCCTTTCCCCTCCAGGGCTTTTCCCTCACTTCATTTGGAAGTGCCAGATGCCCCAGCTGTTCTCGCTGAGCATCACAGAGGAGTGAGCAGCAGGAGCTCAAACATAATACACATGTCCCCACTTCATTTAAATTGACAAGGAAACCCTCTCCTGGACCTTCCTGCTTGATATTAACTTGCAGCAAGCTCTATAATTGGGACATGTTGCTGGTTCTTTTGATACAATCTTTAATTTTGATAAATGTATTTTCCTCTCATTTAAAACCAGTTATAATTTAATTAAGAAGACCCTCTACCAGCATTCTCAGCCCCCAAACACTTCCATGTTACTAAAGCACATTATTAGTTTAACAGGGAAATTTTACCTTCAATTCCCTTTTCCTACAAACTCTCTTATCAATGGTCCCAAACTATCACTGTTATGGTATTGATTTCCATCTGCTTTGTGCAGTAAAGCTAAGGTCATACCTGTCTGTTAAGCAAACTCCTTCATTTGAGAAGGTTTTTCACCAAAACCAAGTAGTCTCAAGGATAGTTTAAGAAACAGTTTTGCCTTACTGAAAATTAGTTTTAATTTGCTGGTTTGGGTTTAGTTTATTTGTGCCTGTACTGGTGGAAAAATAGAAAACACTGTTGTAAGAAGTTTGAGGTCTGGAAGCTTTTGCACATGTTTGAAACTGCCTTATTGACTGTGTACATCTAAATATGGAGTGGAAGCATCTTCAAAACTCATTTTTAAGCCTCCCTTTTGTGTTTATTTGGGCATTATAAGACAAAACTTAAAAATGCAGATAGACCTCAATTAAGAAGAGGGATTTTAAATTACTATGTTTATTCTCTCATACATTTAATACGTCAACATTTGAGAAGCCAAGCATAAATAACAATAGCAATGCTGGGTTTTTTTCAGCTTCAGGACATCTTGCAAATGTTAATCTGTGAAGTAAAGGAAACAGCACAAAATGATTAAAGGGAAGGAGAGAAATAACTGTAAATCATATGCATATAATTGACTTGTAAAACAAGTTAAGACATATTATAGGGGCACTGGAAAAGGAGTCTAAAGGGACATCCTGCATCACTCAATTCACTCTCTAGCTTGTCATTAAAAATTTTCTTCATAAACTTACCCTGGTCCATCTTAAAAAGAAATAGGATACTGACTTCCAGGTCTTTGAACAGATGTTGCTTCCAATACCCACCTACTATAGTTAGGCAACTTTATTGCTCTTATATTATCTGGCCCTACAGTCTAGAAGACGGGGAATATGAATGATCATGTCAAGTTGATATTGCACTGAGATTCAACAAATCTAATTTGCTTTGCCCCTTGCCTGCTGCATTCTCTTGAGCAGCACTCTTTTGCCCTTACCACAGTCTTTCCTCATCTCTGTAATTAGAGAGCACACTGTCAGTATGACGCTGCATTTTTGATTCCTCATTAGCATTAGGCATGTTTCAGTGAGGCTTTGACAGCGGGCAATGCATATGTGCAGTGAGGTAATAAAACAGCCTTAGTTACAGGCGCTGCTATACAAAGTCTGGATTCATAACCACTATCTCACCTCCAGACAGTCACAGAAGGTTATTCAGAAGATTGACTTAGATCTGAAACTACTTTCAGCCTTCCTAAACTTGTTGTTCACATACATTCATGGAAATCACATCATGAAATGGGTGAGGGGAAGAGAAACATTTGCTCATAGAACAACTGAGGGCTGCACAGAAATGTATAAATACTTAACCATTTCAGTATTTGGAGTATATCATTGTACTGAAGTTGGGTATTTGGATCATATGGTAAGTTGCTTCTCTATTATTAATTAGAAGAAAACAGAAAAGTATAAAATTTCCTTATAATTTCCTTAACAGTTTCCTGTTAAGGAAAATATAAATTTATGTAAATGTCTATATAATATATATAAATATGCATAAAATATACCAGTTTTCTAACTTTCACTAAAATCAAGAAAAGATGAAACCTACGATTACTTAGTTAATGAAATGCTCAGAGGGTTCTTGCATTTTCCTCATAATAAGCTGAAAACTACACTGAAAACTATGATAGCCTGAAGAGTATCCAAATACTTTTCACAATTTTAAACAAAAAGTTAGACTTCTACATTACCTTTGAGCTATTACTCTAGTCTTCAAGATGCTAGAAAAAATAACACATCACATATTAAAGTAACTTCGGTTTGAATATATCTACTGAGGATTAAAATAAATGACCAAATCCAGACTCAGGCAGCTAGTCTACTCTCAAATCTTCACCTTGTTGGTCCTTTACTCCATTAGGTCAGCTTAATCAGTGTTTGAGGTGAGTTTAATAAAGCACTTGAATAAAAGAGTGTAGTAGGAAGTCCTTCTGCAAATGTTATTTGCTTCTGATGATACTTGAATCAGAATTCTTCTATACAGAATGTGTTTAATCTGATAATACTGAAACCGATCAAAGAGGAGAGAACTGAAGAGGCATTAGCTTCTGTAAATGTAATAAAACTATGTCCTCTAAAGCCTTTCTTACTAGTAATGAGTTTTCAGTTTTCCATTCCTAGGAGATTATTCTCCGAAGGTCATCTGGAATTTATGGACATAGTCAGAAAGGAAAACAACAACAGTTTTTGTTCATCTGTTTGGCTCCCTTTTTTTCCAGGCATTTCCCTTCCAGGTTTTATTGTATTCTGTTCACAGTTGTAAAACCAGCAAAACCCCAGTAAATTAATTAAAATCTCAGCTCATACTACGTGTTGCCGCTCTTTGAAACCAAAGGAGCTAATCTGAATGCCAGCTGAGCAAATTACCCTAAATTCATTACCTCTTTAATTTTCATCATGTTCAATATGGAACTTAAAGAAATAAGGCAAGAGGAACAAGCAAGGTAAAACCATGTAAAATTTCAGAATGCTTCTTAGATGTTGGCTACATTATTTTATTAACCAGCTAATCAAAAAGGTCTCTGACATCCTGGAAGAGTCTAATACAAAGCTCCAATGTTCAGTAAAGTAACACGGTTGGGACAGAAGTTTGTAACACAGTTTAGGAGCCATTAATGTTGGAAAATGAATGGTCATACTCATCCCTCCCCCCAGACAAATCCAGAATCCATGACTGAGTTTCCAGCTTTATCCATTCTCACACGTAATGCATTTTTATCGTAAAAACAAATGTAGCATCGAAAAAAATAGAGTTTTATTCACAGCCTGCGGGGGACCAATTTACTGCACTACAGACTTGAAAAGGAAGGTATAAAGTGGCACTACAGAGCCACAATTATGTAAGCCAGCCACTGCAACCTATGACCATAAGTACATTGGGCATGCTGGGACTGGCATTCAGAGTGCTCTACACGACTTCTTGCCTGCAGAGTAAGAGCGGCTGATACAGGATGTAAAAGGCTGCAAGACACGCTATGAGGACTTCCACCAAGCTCTGTGTGTGCAGGGAAAGGTTATTTCACACAGAGTAATGGGACTGTGAAGCTGAAAAATAACGTGCAAAAGCGTTCAACGTGAACTTGCCATTTTCCAAAGGTTTACAATGCACACAAAACCAGATGTGCTTCCCTACCCTTTCCAGAATAAACTTCTCACATAAAACTGATAAACATTATGCTCCTACTCTACATTTAGTAGCCATTAGCTCTAGCAATTGAGGTCTTTTTTTGCTGCCTTCATTTTCTTATTTATGCAGATAAAACAACTACTTCTTACTAATTGCATTTGTGGAAAAGGTTTGGGCATTTTACTATGTCCGAAAAAAAAAAAAAGCAGTTTGAAACAGAATATTAAGTCAAAATGTCTCAAGTTTGGCAAAGTTTTAAAAGGGAAATTTTAAGAAGAATTTCATCAAGGGAAGTGTGAATTTTGCACTGTCACATGTTCCATGTGCCAGGGCCAACTGGTACGGTAAATCAGTTTGCTTTGTTTGCATGGATCCCTTTGGTCTCTTGCACCCTTTAATTTTTATCATTTATTTCTTTTTCATTCCATGCTAGTATACCAAAGCAATACGTTCTGCAGGAGTTTATATTGGTTGGAAATTGCTCTGCTATCTTTTGCTTCCCATTTGTATAGGTGGATGAATCAGATACTATCAATTGATTAATCAGCTGGTTCACTTTTTTTCCTCCATAACTGTGAACATGAGAATCAATATTTATGAGAGTGTGTAATTAGACACTTGACTTTGTAAATCATCTGGTGATGCTGCCAGTGAGGTTTTAATCTGCAGATAGGCTTCAAGTCTCACCTATCTCCATGAAAGAAATTATTAATTTCCACAGCAAGGAACTGGAAGAAAATATCATTCTGTTATCACACATAATTTGCAAAACTGGGTTTATGGTGATGTTTGCTACATACTTCACCCAAGATCTTACACAAATGGGCTGATGAGCTAAGGGAGGAGAAAAATCGGGGCAAGTATGTCAACATCAAGATTTAGTTTGAGCTCTCTGAGAATTCTTCTATTTTATAGTTGTCCACCTGAAATCAGCATTTAAAAGAAATAGATCTTTTTTCTTCTTCAAAGATAGGAAAATATTTTATTCTGACTATAGTTTCATAAAATTGCTGCTTATTGGTTTGGTCAGACACAATTGTGAACTATGGTCTTCTATAAAATCTTATAAACTTGTTACAACATCTATAGTTAAGCATGCAGTTGTTTTTACAAATAAACCCACCCGACACTCACCTCCAGAACAAGGCTGCATGTTCCAAAACCAGGCGTAGTGGTATTAAATACAAGACCAAAGGGAGGAGGTGGTGCAGACAGGCTGAGAAGGGACTGGGCTCTGCAGTCGGGTGTTGAACTGCTGGTAGGTAAGGAGGAGGAGGAGGCAATTCAGTGCTGCACTGTGGAGGTTTAAGGAAGAAATACGCTTGATGATTTCTTGATCCAGCAGCGTCATGTCTTTCATTCTCGTATTTTGTTAGTCTTGGACCTCACCACCTTTCCATCTCACCTACCTGATGTCTTATTGCCTTACCCAAACCCTTGCTCTCCTTGGTTCACTCTCCCTCTCTGTACAGCACTCAGATTCTCCCTATTGCCTACAAGTTTTTGTTCTGGTCTGTTACTCAAAACCCACATTTGACTAACAAATCTCTCTTACTGAGTTCTCCCCTATATCTGTTGTCTCCTGCTAGAGCATTCCTCTCATCCAGTTATAATTTCAATGGGGTTAGTACATTCAGACCTCATTCATTATACCCTTACGCATCTTGGTTTTGGGTTACTCTCTTTCAGACTCTCACCTTTCTCTCTCATCCAATCCTGTTTCAGTACATCTCATTCATCCCACCCAATTTTAAACATCTGGCATACAGATGCTCTCACCCAAGCTGCTCACATGCATTCCATGGCCAGTTATGGTCACATGTAGGTTGTGTTACACAATAATTTGGGTACCTGCTTTAGGGTAGAGGCTGGGCCTGTCAAACATAACCTGCTTTGCTTCAGCAGCATGAGCTCCAAGACCAGGTATTCATCCACCTACCACCTCTTGCACACTGAGGAGATCCTGATTGAAGTCCTAGTTTACTTGTGACAATCCCTATGGCTCACTTGCTGAATACCCCCATAGCACATCCATAGCATAACCTGTTCCCCAGATTTGAACAATAGAGTATACAGGGGAAGTACACCAGAAAAGAAGTGTCAATATTGATTTTGCTTGCAGAACAAGCTCCTTTGGAAGACAAGATTGTACTGATGTTCATGACAGCAGCCAGGAGACAATCTTTATATATCCAAGAGGAATTTAGCCCATGCCTTAAATAAATAATTTTAAGCATTTATCTTAACAGGAAATATTATCAGCTGTGTCAGGAGTCTGTTTCCTTCTGAATAGACACATCTAGGAGAAGAATATGCCAAGCCATCCTGCCCACTACTCACACCATGTGTATACACTGGAAATTTCATCTGTGCATTAAATTCTAATACACCCCTGCTTTCTCTTCTTTCCCTGTCTTTGACCTTTTCTTTTTTGCCTTCATTTTAGATGGTTTCATGTGGCTTTGTTATAAATCTTAAAATGCTTGATGAACATTGAGCTGTACAAATCACAGTGATATTACGGGGATTTTTAATTAAAATTTCATATGCACTTTAACTTTGATTCTTATTAACAGTGATCACAAAATTGCACAGCTGTGATCAGAGTAGTGCAGCTCTTAGAGAGGTTCTTGATGACAACATTTGTTTAATTGAATTGTTTCCTTTTATGTTCAAGAGCAGTTTCAGGGCCATTTGTCTTTGTTATTAATTCAGAATTGTTTGATCTACAACTCATTATTTGATAGAATTAAGGAAAAGCTTTCCTTGCTCTTAGCTTTGAAATTTTAAGTAATGTGAAAGCACTCTTATTAATAAGAAAAATAAAAACAACCAATAAAAATGCAGCAAACTTCCAGATTTCTTCAAGTTTCTTCCAGCATCTTCAAGTTTTGCTTTAGGTTTATAAATGGTGAAAATAACAGCAAAAAAAACCTAATACATTGTCTCTTGAGAAGCTTCAGAATTCTTATATTGGTTTTGCCTTTTCAGATAAAACTCTATGTATGTGCATTTAGAGTATTGTTCAAATATTAAAGTGAAAATATACTATACTCTTTCTTTTGAATACCATCAACTTCTTTGCACTCACAACTCTTCTTAACTTTCTGTATAGATAAATTACTCTAAAGTGTTCATGTAGAGAATCACAGAATAGTTTGGGCTGGAAAGGATCTTCAAAAATCATCTAGTCCAACCCTCCTGCCATGGGCAGGGACATCTTCAATAGCACAGATAAGGAAGGACATAGTACTGAAATGGATAAGACCCACATTAATGTAATGCAAAGCAAAGTTGGAATATAAGAATTTCATGTTAAGCCAGTGTGAGATTTCTCCCAGATGATCCATCTGGCTTCATGTCAAACCTGTAGGGAAGCAAAAAGAAAAGAAAATGGTGCATTAACATCACTTGCCAAAATAAAGATGAATCCTGAGTTTGACATTTCTCTGTCAATTTTAAATTGTGCAGAACAGAAGAAATTGCTCCATAAGATCCATAAAGTTTGTAAGTCTTGGACCTAAATTTTTCCTTCTTTGAAAACTCTGTCATGGGTCAAGGCATCACTAAGAAAGAAAAGCTTTTTGTGGATTCAGAGGCCCAGGTTTATGTAGATAGCTGTGAGATTTGCTCTGTAACCTTGGATCTTCTTTCTAGAGTGATCCAATGAAGCCAAGTAAGATTCACAACCAAAGCTGATGTGCTCCTTTCTGATTTCCCTTCCCCCCAACTGAAAATGATTTGTCAGTAGGATCTAACTATTTGAGCTATGGGACAATGTTACTCCAAGAAGGCAAGAGTGGAATTTGACTACAGGTCAATTTAGCCGGTAATAGGAATAAAATATCCTTATAAGCAACTAGATCTGTAGTAACAACTAGTTGCTGAGAGTGAAGGGAAAACTAACTTATCTGGGGATGAATTGAATCTAGCTTATGAAAATATATTTCTTTTTGCACTAGTAAAGAGTTAAGTTTGATCATTATATTGCATGTCTTTGACCTACATTTCTACTACTGTAAAAAGCTGATTT
>JASSUY010042439.1:0-22969 GCA_032466535.1 Forpus xanthops
CTCTCACTACAGTCCCTCATGAAGAGTCCCTCCCCAGCATCCCTATAGGCCCCCTTCAGATACTGGAAGGCTGCTAGATAATGGTAAAAGTACATCATACTGCACAAAATCTGTCAGACTCAAAAAAACATGAAACCTGCATGGAGCTGTACTACTATTCTGTGTAATGATGAGTAAAAAAAAAACAAACGGCAGTTTGTTCTTTAGATTCTTCAAAGTTCTTAAGATTCTTCATCAGTCAAGGTTTTATTTTTAACTACATTTGTACATGCTGCATGGAAACAATGTCACTACCTTCACAAAAATTAACGTAAATTGTTGAAGATGGGCATGTTTGTGTAATATCTTGGAACACTTAATTATTTTTCCCCTCATATGCTGTTGAATTACATCTCTCACCTTATCCTTAGAATACTTATGTATTACATGTTAGATTGCCTTGAGCAATGTACCATAAGTCAGATTCTCATTTACAGTAAGGTTTTTTAAGTCTCTCAGGAGGCATACAAAAACATACATTTCATTTAAAAAGTAACGTATTCTTACCCTCAGAATCTTTTACTTTGGTAAAACTGTGTGTAAAATGTCTCTACTATGTATTTGAATCTGGCCATACAGTTAGAAAAAAATAACTATATCAGGCTGACAAGACTAGGAGTTGCCTTCTTTTATATGAGAGCTTCAGTTGGTTGCAAACTTCAGAGCATACTTCCTATCTTCTCACTAACAGATAGTAAATGTATTTGTTAAATCATTTTTTTTTTAAAATGATTAGATATTAAAAGTAATAAACTCTTATGCTGTGAGCTCCTACATTTAGCAAGATGCACGTTTTGTTTAGTACTTCCGATGTAACATGCTTGAACAGGCAGTGACACAATGGAGTAGCAGCCCTCCACGTGGTTGTGCAAACTACATCAGCAGAGTTGTTTTATGCCAGTATCCCCTACCTCAACAGAACCACATCTATACTGCCTGAAAGCCTCACATGCTGCTTGCAACAATTCATGTACTGTGTTGTGTAGTAAGACACTGATGTATGTGCAATCCAAGAATTTTAAACGTCCCCACAGGATATCAAATACTATCCAGACCATTTGTAAATACTTTCACAGTGTTCTGCAGAAAACAAGACAGTTCTTTTCAAACCTCCTTAAATGACATTTTTGTCTTATCTAAAAATCTATGTCCCTGCTTAATAAAATCATCTGGGCAACTTACTCTTTCATCAGTGCTACAAGCTTATGCCTTCATTAATAAATTCTGTTTGAGTGTTAAGATTACCCCCAGTAGAGACAGCTGGGAAACTGCAATATAAAGTCAAGCAGCACATTTAATGACCAACGAACTTCTGGAAACTTAGTCCAAAATGATACATCATTGTGTCAGACACTCTTAAGCAATATGCAGCTTGGTCTCCCTCTTTAGAAACATGAAACCCCTGAAACCGCTACCACAAATTGTGAACCTTTTAAATTATTGCTAAGCCACCTGCTTTTCTCCAGGAAACTTCATAAAACTCTCCAAATTAGTAATGTCATTAAGTAAAGCTTACAGAACTGTTGCTATTCCGTAGGAGTATTAGATGTTTAGTTTAAGGAAACCAATGGGTTTTTTTATCACGGAAAGAACTGTCATATATATTGTGTAATTTATTCCAAATGAAATGCTTCAAAATATTTTTTAATATGCTATTCCTGCATATTTTAGTATTTCTGGAAGAAAACTGTATAACCATATTCTCGGGCTAAACTCCTATAATGAAGAAGTTTATGTGCCTTCAGATGGTATTAAGAGCTATGTAAATCAAATGTCTGACTTTGCATTTCTGAATAGCACTAAAAGAAATAACTGATTTCTCCTGTTCATTCTCTCTTTTGAATAGTTCTACACAGAGTGGGTAAGGACAGATTATACGAATGCCTTCTGTCAAGGAGTCAGCCAAAGCTGTACCATCTCATCTTGGAGTAATTTATCCAATAAAATGATTTAGAGGACAGTTCAGTGGCACCATTTTTGGAAGGTAAAAGCAGAAGGGAAGGAATATAAATCAAAGGTGACTGGCAGGTAAAGGATATATGCAGCAATCAGCCAAACCATGTGCACACTGGCACAAATTCAACAAGATCATTTATAAAAATTTTAAGTCAGTACACAAAAGGGGGTCTGGTGCTAACTAAATCCACAGATAGATTACACGCCACTGAAATAAACACTTCCAGATGCTGGCACACAAAAACCTTTTACAGAAAGAAATGTTTTCTTTCATAAATCTGAAAGGAGGAACCTTGGGTTGGGGGTTGGGAGAGAAGGGAACAAGATTACCAAACTAAGATTTGACTTCCTACTGGGTTTACAGAAGAATAACTCATATTTTTCAAATGCACAGTGTTAACTTTGTAGAATAACAAATAACTACAGACAATAGCTTGAAGTATAGACAAAGACATCATAAATATCTAACTGTTTCATGAAATAAAATGTTTTTTCTTGCTTTCAAAATAAGAAGAAACAATAAAAATGTCAAATTGACTTTTTCTATATCAGAAACTGAAAGTATAACTGAAGGAAAAGTTTTCAAATGCCTTTTGCCATAAGTACATACATTTCATTTTTAAAAATCTATTAAAAATGAAATCTTGACTTCTTCAAAATCAGTATAAATTGATTTTGAATGTTAGCAGGGGTAGTATATAATACACAGGCCCCTAAGTACCAGAGAATTTTTTGTTTGGTTTCTATGTACCTAATTTATTTCGGAAACAGCATTCAAGATTTTTTATTATTCAAGTGCTTTAGAAAAATTTAGATGTAATGTATCCACATCATGTTTATTGAAGTAATTACTAAAGATTGCATTCCAGAACTTCCCACTACCATTTTAGTCTGAAATGTGCAGTAAGACACTTCATTCAGTTAAAAGGACTAAGTTGCAGACCAAATATGAAGCTGAATTTTTCCTGGTTTAACCTAAAACCAAACTTGCTTTTCAAAATGTTCTATCTATCTCCATAAATACCATACTGCCACATTCCCTCATATTTTCAAAATTTCCCTTCCTTTCCATACACAGAATCTGCTGATTTCATTTCTCTTACAAGCCCAGCTTTGTCAGTTCTTCATTCCACAAATTTTTTTAGGGGAAATTAGTTAATATCATCTTTACTAAATTGAAATTATGGAAGACCTGTGATGAACTTCAATTTTTTTTTTCACTACAGAAATAGATTTAAGCATTTGCACAAAAGCTGAGCCCAATCAGGATCAACAATGAGTATTTTTCGCTTCTGAGCATCAGAAGTGAAAGGTCTTGGTTAAATATACGATTGTGAAACTATTTTTTACAGGTACATGTAACTTATTGAAGTCTACATGGAATACTTGCATTTATTATTGAAGAACCTGAAAGAATATAGGCAGGGGCTGTATAAGGCCCAAGTAATGTCTCTGCCAAACAGCATTCTTTGATGTCACATGTTCTTGGTGCAGGGAATGTCACCAGCAGTATCACAAAAATGGTTTTGTAAATATTCCTTGTTTTACGATGCTTAGGCAGTTTTACAAGACTGAAATCTTTAACAAGAGAAGGTTTAGACTAGCCAGTCTTTTCATGCTGAAATTACTTGGAGTCTGAAGAAGCGTTCTCCCCAAAAAGTAAATACCCAAACAAAAGTTGGTTCATTCAATATGCTCCATTTACACATACATACACTTCTGAATAATGGCCACTGTCATCCGCAAGTCTGTGCAGGATTAAATTTACATTTATAAACTCAGTTTCTCTTTAGCTAAACATCTAAACCACTTTATTTCAGAACTGACATAAACTAAAGGGGACAAAAAATCTGCTTTGGAAATTTTTTCATTTTCTTTTTGCCTGTGATCTTCCACTGTTGTAGCTGACCATTTTGATTTTATCTAAAAGTAAAGGATGCTAAATCTACATTTTTGTAGAGCTCAGTGACAAGCTCTACTTACAAACTGCTCATGTACAACTTACAACTGTTCATATCAAGATTTCAGGTAATCAATACATATTGAACACAGAATAAATATGTTAAAATAATTTTTTATTGTTTGTTACTCCAACTGTTAGGAATCCAACCCAAATAACTTCAAATAATTTCTCCATAGACTTTATGCTTGTATTCCTAGTAAGAAATATCTGACAATTTTGAAAACATGTTGGCATACTAAATATTTAGAATGCTGTTCAGATGACATATAGGATTATACCTATATGCCCAGTCAAGACTGCAGATCATTTTCACTCTGCAGTGTACAGAGATGAGCTTTTTAGACTTATCTGAATCTAACATTCTTGTACTTTTTGGCCAGTCTGTAGAAAGACTAAGCTTGCTATAATTTGGTTTGCCATTTCCAAGGCCAGGTTGGATGGAGCTTTGCGTATTGTGGTATAATGGAAGGTAGCCCTGCAAGGGGCAGGGAGGCTAGAACTAGATGATCTTTAAGATCCCTTCCAATGAAAACCATTCTATGATTCTATTATTTTTATCCCATTTAAATCCCGAATTTTACTGAAATCCATGATGCTGCCATGTTGTACACAGAAAGTAAGACTCCAGAACCAAAGTTTCATGAAGAAGAGTGTACCCAGTTTCATGCTACAAGATATGGCAATTTACTCTTTCGCAAAATAACTTTCCACTGCCTTCCCATTGAACTCCAACACATTCTGTACCTGCAAGAGAAGTAATTCGCTTACGCTCTTTATTCTAGGTCACACTTGAATGAGTCTAATAGATCACTCATCTGAATGAACCATGAAATGAGCTAATCATGTAATTAGTTATAGTGTCCATCTAAAGGGTTGTAATCCTAATACCATTGTATTTAAGATCTTGGGATAGACTGAGATGATGCTTAACAATGTGACATTCAGAGCTATTCCACTCCTTAAATTATCTAAATTATTACTCTAAAAAGAAATGTGCATAGAAGTGTACAATTACAAATAGATGTTATATAAAAACATTAGGATATTCATATATAGTAATTTTATATCCAAATATAAATTCAACTCTAAATATATCAAGTCCGTTTATTTTATAAAGACAAATTTCCTATTTTCCTTGACCAAGGAGAAAGATTTAGCCTGTAATTAATTAATACACAAAAAATGTCTCACTTCCTTAGCTTAAATGCACAGAATACAGAGAAATGGATTCAGGCAGAGCACACGGAATTGTGTCATCCCACATGATGAAGAGATATATATTTCCCATTTGTGTCTTGCAAAATTATATAGTGCTATTTTTCAAATCAATGATTTACTTCTCAGCCCCTTGAAAGTCTAGACTAGGCAATACTGAATGCCACCCCATACTATTAATAGAGAACATATATAGATAAAGTATATGTCTAGACTACCTTAGACATGATACAATGCAGGAGAACCTAGGGCACACTTGATGCTTTCCATTGTTGCTGGCACTTGGAGACAAAACCTAAATGCACTAATTATGTCAGTCATTTTGACACAGCTATCAAGGTCAAAATAAATGCAAACAGATCATTTTCACTAGTTTAATGTTAGTTCTCATTTACCATGATTATAAAACTTTCAAAGTGCTCTTTTGGTCCAAAACAACATCCACCGAATGCCGCTAAAGAATAAATTACACAGCTTAACTCTTCTTCCAGAACTGCCTTATTAGGAACACTTATCACAAAATCAGACGGAAGAGAGGGACAATCATGATGAAATAGAAAAAAAATGAAAGACATCAGAAAATATCACTGCTCTTGTGTTACAAATACATATTAACCATCTTAAAAAGTAGTCCCAAAAGAATATATTTTTGCTATTTTTTTTAAAAATAAAATATTCTCCTATATTTGCTTTTTAAACAGAAATAAAATTAAATTCTGTTCATGTGGCTGAGTTATTCAGTAGCAAAAGATAAAGCTTGTACTTACATTCAGGTTTTTGACTTTGGAAGTAACACTAGGATTTTGAAGTGCTCTACAAAATAAAAGTTCTTCACATGATCTCCTTCAGAAATCTTGATCTTGTAAATAAAATATGTATACATCTGGTAATTAAAACTGATGAGATTCATCTCAGTTCCACCAAGGTTCAACCAGTCAAAACCAGAAAGATTCAGTGAAATCCCAAATAAAACATGAATCACATCAGTACAATTTGGCAATAGCAGGATTCTAGTGGAATGCAAAACCATTTATAACATTTGAATACAGGTCAACCCAGGTCAACTTTTTCTCCAAGCTGAAAGAATTAAGCTGGCAGGAGTCCTATCAGCATGAAAGTGGTGAGACTGGCACTGGTTGCCCAGAGAAGCTGTGGCTGCCCCATCCCTGGCAGTGCTCAAGGCCAGGTTGGACGGGGCTTTGAGCAACCTGGTCTAGTGGAAGGTGTCCCTATTCCTGTAAAAATACCCACAACATTTCTGTAAAAAAAAATCTACCTAATATGAAGGATGCTGGAGAGGGAATCTTCATCAAGGACTGTAGCGATAGGACAAGGGGCAATGAGTTAAAACTAAAAAAGGGGAAGTTCAGGTTGGATATAAGGAAGAAGTTCTTTACTATGAGAGTGTTGAGGTACTGGAACAGGTTGCCAAAATAAGTGATAAAAGCTCCATCACTGGCAGTGTTCAAGTCCAGTTAGACAGAGCCTTGGGTGACATGGTCTACTTTGAGGTTTCCCTGACTGTGGAAGAACTTAAGGTCATTTCAACTCTAACTATTCTATGATTCTAACAAAATTGGTTTATTTATCTAACAGTCTTGAAATATTTATCTTTTCACTTAGTTAGAACAATTTACATTAATTCTCAGATAGTAAGTAAGTGGTTCTGGGCTAAACAACGACTGGCCAACTACAACTGCAGGTAAGAAACACATCCAGTTCTTCTGGGAAAGCTATGCAGACAAGGAAACAAAGCATACCAGGACACTAACACAGTAAGTGTAATCTTAGATTTATACCCAGTTAAACACTGTATGATGAGTACAAAACAATTCCTGCTATATTCAGGAATATCTCCTTCCTGAAGTACTGAGATAGCAATACAATTCCCAGTCAAGTGGATTCTTAGCAATAATTGGTTTCTTTGCATTGGCTAAAGTGTTTTGAAAGCCCTGTTTCTCTTCCTTTGGGACCCTGAAAAACTGAGAAAAGATGGGCAAATGGAATACAAACAAAATATATGCCAATCCGTTACAGAAAATTAACCACTCCTTCAAGAGCTTACTGCCATGCATATTCACACAGTGCATGACTCCAATGACACAGTTCCCTATACAGACATATAAGCACACCCTGGAATCTTCATGCAGTAACAATGACCACTGTATTAATTTGGTAAAAATGCAGATGGAGCAGTGAGTAACCTCTTGTAACCTACATTATAAATGACTTGCACAACAAATACACTTCAGCGACATAAAGGTCTGGTGCATGTGTCAAACCAAATATGGCAGGCCTAAGATCAGCCAAGGTCGCCTGTCTCCTTCTTGGGTTGTTTAGAGGGAACAAGATCTGCTCATCAACCCCGTTGGCAGCAGGTAATGTCAAAAAGAGTTGTTCAGTTAGTTCTCGTTTTTGGGAAGTCTGCAAGATTTCAGACCATAAAAAAATCCAACCCAAACCAGAGTATTTTGTTGTATCTTGTGGTTGCAGAGAAATTTCAAACTTTGGTTAATATTTAACCAAATCACTTTTACCAATGTCAGGGAAGGAAAACTTACCTTTCTGTAACTGTTTATGTGAGTTCTTGACTTCTTTATAATAAAATTAAATACATTCTCTGCTTTCAAAAGCTTTTGCCATGTTCTTAGCTACACTCTTAGCAAGCTTCTGCTAAAGATACCTGTATTTTGGACTAGAAATCTAACCTACCTTTTACATGATATTAGTCAAGCATTTGTGAGTGGAAAAAGAAAGATGTAAAATTATGTAAAGAAAATTCATTCCAAATACTTATCAACTGCCACTAATAAACCAAATATTTAGTGCCCTTTATAAAAGATGTGAACAGTTTTGACACTGGAAATTCTGACACTAGAAATATTACATCTTCATTTTTTTTTTTTTTTGCTTATTTCTCACTATTTCCTTGATATTTATGGTCCTCTGCACTACTGCAAAATTTTTATGTAGACAAATTTCCTCAAATTCAGAATAATTTTCTTTTCATAAAAATTCCTCCAAAACTTGATGGTTTCTTCCTGATTTTTAGGAGCTCAGACCTAATTTGGTAGTCCTTCTTTGTTTTTTTTCCCTATAATGACTTCTTTCCTGATGTAGATATTCTGAGGTAAGCAAGGATATATGCCACATACAACATCAGATCAGAAGAAAATGACCCTAATTTATGACACTGGAGACAGACTGCTTTCCCATTTCTATCAGCTGAGAAAATTAAATAAAGAATTCGTTTGGCTGCTCTGAACAATGGATTTGCAATTTGCATAGAAAAAATGATGGCAAAACCTCATAACCCATCAGTGTTTTACCACAAGTTCAGTTCTATTACATTTTAGTGGAGGTTCAAAGTTGTGTAAAGAAACCATTCTCTTCTTTCTCCAACCATAAATGTGTCACTTGAGAGTTCAACTTCCAATAGGAGCAGTATCTGATACACAACTAATTTTAGAATATAAAGTGCTCCTCACCATATTGGAATACATATAATTTGAAATAACTGTAAACCTAAACGTTGCAAAAACAGAAAATTCAAGCACTAACAAAAAAGCATAATTTGTAATTGAAAGAAAATAATATTTAAAAGAAAAAAAAAACTTTTTTGTCTTTCCAAAAAGAGACAGAAATTACTGTTTTATTTCCCAAGAGAATTATGCCACTTTTATAAAGAAAATTACAGTTACCACAAATTGCTCTCAACAATTCCAAAGCTTCTTCATTTGACCACTTGAAAATCAAAGTTCTCTAAGATTATAAATATAACTTTTTATAACTCTGTTATTACGTACTGTGAATGGGGAAAGGGGGCCAATCTTGTGGCCATAGCGTCGAATGGCCTCTCTGATGTGGCTGGGCTGGATGGCATCACTTTGAGCCTCTATACCACAGGCTGCAGTGCTCTGCAACAGAAAAGCACATAAATTGTTCCTAAATCAAAAACACACAACAGACCTACAGTGCATAAAGTATGAAAATAAACCCTTATAAAATAGACCAATTTTTTTTTCCTGAGGATACACATCATTGCTGCCACACACTACATTAGA
This sequence comes from Forpus xanthops, assembly GCA_032466535.1. Lineage (NCBI taxonomy): Eukaryota > Metazoa > Chordata > Aves > Psittaciformes > Psittacidae > Forpus > Forpus xanthops. The sequence goes on from JASSUY010042439.1 coordinate 9,238, forward strand.
GAAAAAAAGCTATTAACAAACCAAAAAGGACTTTTACATGAACTTTGTTTAAGAGACCCAAAGAACACCATATTTGTCCTCTTAAATCTTTCACCTACTGCTGCTGTAGGTTGCAATTGAAAAGAGCAGAAAATGTTCAAACTAAAATGAAAGGGTCAATTAAGTCATACTGCAATAACCACAGAAACTATTTTTAAAACATTTGAGGCTCTCATTATGATGTCAAGGGGTGAGGAAAATATTGAACAAGTACCCAAAGTGGAAAGCAATTTGACACCAAAATCATCATTGAGTAATATCAGATTGAAATTAAAAGCTGAAACATAGATGTGATAGAATGGTGTCAGAGGGATGAAAAAAAATGAATTACCTCAAACTGGAATGTTTTCAAATTTGAAATGAATTTTTATATTAAAGATACTAAATAGTAAAAATAAGAATTCATTGCTACTGTCCACTGATTTTACAAAAACATCCCTAGGATTGCAAAAGAAAAAGTTACTCGTCTCCTTGCCAGTTAAACTGAAATGTTGCGTTAGGCTCCATCGAGATATGGCTGCTTGCCAGAATTCAGACGACTTATCAGAATGATGTCTACTTGGTAATAAATTCATGAAAATTATATTAGTGAATGCAGTAAGAATGAAAAAAACTTAAACTATACATTGAAGTTTAATGTATACACAAACAGGGTCCCCTCATACATTTACACTACTAATGCTTTCCAACTTGGGATATTTTTAGATTCAACTTTTATTTCCAAGAGTGCTGAGTCCACTGAAGCCTGTGTGTGCACACAGAATTATTCATAATATGATGGCAGATTCTTGCCTTGTTGATTGACATAAAGGGGACATGAAACTAAAATATTTTCTCCTGGACTTGGTCTTCATGGAGTAAGAATAACATTCTTCATCAACTCGTTTGTCTGAATGCCTCAGTTATATGTAGTATGTACCTAACCAAATTGGAGAAGTCATGGGAATACTTCATTAAAACTGTGCACTTTTTGGAATAGAATTATTTTAAAAGGCATTAAATAAGACACTCTGAACTTAAAATAAACTCACATTAGTGAAATTTAATGTAGTAAAAAACTACATCTCCAGCTAAACTCTTGTTCCTAGGAATTATAATGGAAATCAGCCACAAACTGAAACATAACCAAACACAAAAAAAGGAAGAAAAAAAATCAAAAGTATTCAGAGAGTTTTTTAGGATTCACTAAGGGCTTTCTAAATGGATTAAAATAAGAGCAGAGAGGAAGTTGAACATATGAGGAGCATCTACAGCACTGATGACATCAGAAGGGGAAAATATGTATTTTTCTATCTGTCATTGTAAAAATCACTGGTTCAACTCCATTAAAAATGAGCATTTGTTTTAGGAGAATAATAACACACATGAGAAAATAGTAAGTCACTCAACTGCTTTGCAGCAAAGTAAGTACTGCCATGATTCATTATTCAGAGCAGCCATGCATAGAAGGCCTTGGGGGTGTTGATCAATGAGAAACTTAACATGAGATGGCTTCAGTGTACATTTGCAGCCCAGAAACCAACAGTATCCTGGGCAACATCAAAAGAAGAAACTTCAAAGGAGGTGACTTGCCCATCTACTCTTCTCTTGTGAAACCCCATTTAAAGTACTGTGAGCAGTTCTTGTATCCTCAACAAAAAAGGAACAAAACACGGAACTGTTGGAACAAGTCCAGAGAAGGGCCACAAGGATGATCAGGGGACTGGAACGCCTCCCAGATGAGGATAGGCTGAGAAAGTTGGGGCTGTTAGCCTTGAGAAGAGAAGGCTGCATGAAGATTTCAGTCTTCCAGTATCTATAGGGGGCCTACAAGGACGCCGGAGACAGACTCCTCATCACAGACTGTAGCAATAAGACAAGGGGTAATGGGTTTAAGCTTAAACATGGGAAGTTCAGATTAGATATAAATTCTTTACTGTGCAGATGGTGAGGCACCGGAACAGGTTGACTAAAGTAGTGGCAAATGCACTATCTCTGGCAGTGTTCAAGTCTAGGTTGAATAGAGCGATGGGTAACATGGTCTAGGGTGAGGTGTCCCTGCCCATGGCAGGGGGGTTGGAAATAGATGATCTTAAGGTCCTTTCCAACCCAAACCATTCTATGATTCTATTATTCTATGATATTTTGCAAAAACAACATAAAGTGACTAGCACAGTTCTTCCTACCCAGGTTATTTAATCAATTCTATTTCCCTTGTGGTTCTAAGATACATATATCCCTCTCAGACAGACTACCACAGCTCTACAACAGAAGACAGGAATTACAGCATTTGCGTTTCACACTCTGAATATGAGATGTCCGTATTTTATGCAAAGTAAACAAATATTTAGATTGAATGCAATCAACTGGCAGAAAAATAACGCAGGTAAAGCAAAGTTGTTATAGTCAAAGAAGGCAGTTACCTATGGCTGCTTGGAGCAGGAAAATCACAACAATCTCTTTTCTACTTTGGTTATGCTTTGACCCTCAAAACCAATGCTTGCTGCTACTGTCAGAGAAGGGGTGATTATTTGGGTCTCATCTACCACTGCGGCTGTAAATGAGCAGCTCATCTCAGAAGCAGCAGTTGCTACCTCAACAAAATTAATTTCCTAGCATTATCAAGAAGCTTTAGCCAAGTTCTGATGGAAAATAGACCAAACCACACATCTGGCTTGACAATAACATTAATAGTCAATATGTGATACAGGTTAAAATTAGTATTTAAAATGAAATATGTTATTAATTGAAGACTTGTTATTTTTTTTCTATATTTTTTTCCCAGACTTGTGCACCAAATACCTTTTTTCTTTTCCTTTGTTTGGATTTGGTAGAGTCTTGTCCAATTCCACCATTTCCCAGGGCTCCTGATGGGGTTTTTCCAAGGTATTGCTGTCCTGCTGATGCTGGAGGTGTAGGTGTAGGAGGTGGTGTGTTTTCAGGAGAGTCAAGACTTGTCTTCACACTTGTAGATTGCCCTAAGAGATGTGGCTATAAAAGCAAGATGTCAAACAGTTGTTATGAAATCAAATCACAAAAAAAACCCAACCAACCAACCAACCCCAACTTACTGCCTTCTTAGATTTATACGTGGGAGAGACATAATACAGAATTCAGTTTGCTCATTCTAGAGGTCACTGCAATACCTATATCATAGCAATGCATGCAATGCGGTACTTATTGCACTCATCCCTGTTGAAAAATTTAATCTCCAAATCTACAACAGAGAGCATCATCAATACAAACAGAAGGAATGTCTACCCAAGAAAAGAAGATTGACATTTAAATATTAATCTGCTGCTAAGAATTTAATATTTGGAGCTATAATTTAATGTCTTTCTGTCTAAATCCATAACTTCATAGAATCATAGAATGGTTCAGGTTGGAAGGGACCATAAGGACCATCTAAGTTTCAACTCCCCTGCCATGGCCTGGCACACCTTCCACTAGACCAGGTTGCTCAAAGTCCCACCAGCCCAGTCTTGAATACTTCCAGGGATGTTCATAAATTGTGTAACAGAAGTCTTTATCAACACTAGATTCAAGAACAGCTACTTTGAAAGCAACAAACCACCAAATACATGTAAAATTAAAAAATGCAATAATACACGAGAAAGCAAGATTTACCTCAGCAGAATTGTGATACTGTATGAAGGTGGCAGATATGGCATGACTGAACGGGTCACCAGCTTTGGGAGCCATGTCCTGCTTAACCAGAAGGGCCAAGTCCACCAACTGGAGGAGCAAGAACAGGTTTGCTGACATAGTACTTACTATAAATGCCGTTGTAATAAAGAAGTGAGAGGGAGTCGTGAGTTGAGGCCAATTATTCATAGTGTTTCTCAGCTGAAAGCAAACTTTTCAGATACATCACTCTAAGAAACCTTTGTTTTCCACTTTTGTAAATATATGGAGTAATCCATCTACCCAAGAGGGCTTGGCTTGGCACTAAGGTAAAATTTGTTTTCCAGGAAATCCTTCTTTTTAATCCAATTGTGCAATGGGGTTGAATGAGCCTCAGCGCACTGCCAAAGGTCACATAGCAAGCTATGTGGTTTCAGTTTGGACTTGAATAAAGTTCATGCTGGACTCCACTATGTAACCATTATAAAACACTTTTATCTGTGTATTAGATGAGTTCAGTGTAGTATGCATCTGTCACACTGTAAATTGAAAGACAGACAGGAATCCAGTTACCTTGATTAGCTGAAGTAGTGACTACATGCTTCTGAAGGGGCTTACAACACAGTCACTTTAGGCTGAAGTACACCCAAGAGTAACGAATTTTGCTTGGTCAATCAGTATACTCTCTTACCTGTGCCACAGTCTCATATGCTAAATATGCCAAAATCTCCATTGCAACTGCATTTGGCTTTATTTCCATACTGCTACAGTCCAACCAGTCACGAAACTTGGATGCTTTCTTTGCTGTCAGTTAAAATCATAAGAGGAGAAGGAAAAGTTAATAATAGGAAGGCCAAAAGAATGTATTCTTGGGGGTCATAAAAAATAACACAAATGTGAAGCAAGGAGTGTCAACGTGAATTATCAAAATGGAACTAGTAGGGAAGAACATATTTAATACGAAACATTTTGGTGACCCATAAGCAGCACTGTGTAAAGAGAAAAATACACAATCAATCATACAGGAGATTTCAGAACAAGGGAAGGATCTACCTCAAAAGACTGCAGACAGGAGAAACCTAAAACAATTGCATCACATCTTTGATGAATAAAAAATAATCACTAGAGTAAATCAACACAAATCTGAGTCTGGATAAAATGATACAATAGTGAAGACAAATGAAGAAGGACAGAACTAGGAAGTCCTTGTGTTAACTGTACAGGGAGGGATAAGGTGCTGATAAGCCAGGCAATATGATTTGTAGATGAGTGTTTTTAAAATCTGCCTTAGATATAATAAATAAGGATAGATGTAGATCTGCAAATGAACAACATTCATATGATAACTTAGGAGGAAGTACAGAGAAAAATATGAGACAAAGAATCATGATATTTGCTGAGAGAGTTAGAGGAGGAAAGAAAGGATGATCTTACTTAGGTCAGTGGTGGACAAGTTGATCATAGAAATCTGTAGAGATTCAGACAGAAAGGAGCTAGTAATGCAGAAGCCTTAATGAGGGTTGTTTGTGAAGGCAGGACAACCCAAATGGAGTAAATAAAATGTGAAAGAAATCATTTGAAACAGCTTTTTCAAATATAGTCTTCAACAAGGACTAAAAAGCTAAAACCAAGTCAGGTACTAAATGGAAAACAGGTGTTAAGAGTAGTTATTTTTGCGGGAGGGAATGGAAGGCTACATTGGGTCACTAAATACAGAAAAAAAACCCAAAACAAAAACCAAAGGAAGAGAAGCATGCAGGTGACAGTAGGACCACAAAATGTTCCCTACAATTTAGATTTGTAACCCTGTAGTACTTGATCCTCTGATGGGCTATTTCTGTTGTCTGTCTTTAAAGGTGGACAGAAATACAGGGAGATGCAATTATTAATATATACTGTTAAAACAGGCTCCTTCAAGTTCCTTCCAGGTTTATTCTTTTGTGACACAGTTTTCATGGGTTTATATAACAGTAAAAAGGGTTTATTACTGTAAACATAGCAATATATTATTTTTTCTTTTTTATTCAAATCTAAGAAACTAAGTAAAAACAGCTTTTGTACTAGCTTTGAATGTTTTGTATGACCCTTAGTATGTTCCATCTAGTTGAATTCATATTATACAACTGAATTTCTGCGTATCTCTTGCTAATATTTTCTAAGCCCTGTAAATTCCCTTATTCTTTTATGACATTAAATGTCAGTGAAAAAGAAGTGTATAAAAATGGTCATTTAAAAAAACTGTGAAAATACCATTAAGATATTTTTATGGATCACAGTCACCTGGTCTGCAACATTTAATTTTATTTCTCAGATTTAAGATTTTTATTTGTTCTGAATCCAGACAATAATTGCTTAGGTTTTAAAAATTATTTTATCACAAACCTCTCATTTTCTGTTGTCACCCTAATCTGAAGTATCATTTATCTAGTTGCTCACAGATGTGTGATGCTAAATTATAACTGAGCATACAAAACATACTGAATTAGGAAAAGAAATGCTTACAAAACATGTTTTCCTACATTTGCTGACATTTGCTGATACAGACAGTATCTCAAATGTATCAGTTATTTGCCATAAATTAGTCACTCTTTCTTTGAGTTCAAAAAGAAGAACAAGATAAGGTCTCTCATTTAAAGACACCATTGTGTTCAAGTCTGTGCTGTAGGATCATGTGCTGTTTTGTCACGATTTATACTGGTTCCTTCAGCTCACTTTCTCTGACATTTGACCTAAAACCTTAGTCATCACTTAACCACTTCTGTAATGATGTTTTGCTACATGATCAAGCCCATTAATTTACAGCTCATTATAGCTGTGGCCCACAAGTACTTCTAGTAAGTTGGTTTTCAGTGCTAGTAAAGCCCTAATTCTGTCATCATGTTATTAGTGTTGGAATGGCGTATGCTGATGAATTTGGCTAATGTTGAATAAATTCCACAGCAGGAGTTTACAGTTTAAAATAGAAAAGACTCTTTAGTACTAAAGTTCTTTGTGTCTCTGCGGACAGGGAAATACAAGCAAAACTTGCTGCTCTTCTCTAATTTTAGATGCATTCCGAAAAATGTGCAACCATGAAACTTTGCTAATATGCTGACTATAACACCACTGTGACAGACTTCAGGCAAGTATGGCTGTTTTAATCCATTAACTCTTTACCACTTTGATCTTAGCAGTCTTCCCTATAAGCACAGCATCTGAACATATAGAAAGCTTGGTAAATACTCAAATAGAACACTCTGCCTGGCAGACTGGAACTATGCTAAATTAACTGTTCCCAGGAGTTTTGCAGACAAAGAATTTAAAGTGCTATGATTGTAGATGAAACAAAAGTGCTTTTAGAAAACATGAGTTTCTACTATGTTCTCTATTACATGAAATAATAATCAAACATCTTAATACAGGGCACCCATTATAATACTTACAAAAACTCAATTGCCGACTCTCACAGAATTCTGCGTACTGGACCGAGTCCATCATTCGTGTTTGTCTTTCTGCTCTCTGACAAAAGAGTAGAAGTACATCATGTACTTGTTCCAACAAGAACTGCATTCCACAAAAGAAATTATAGCTCCAAAGCACCCCTGCCATAACCTCGAAGTAACCCTCCAAAATTAAAAGTGCATTGACCAAGTTAAGATGCAGAAATATAAAACACAGGTTGGTTATTAGTCTTGTGAGTTAAATTTCCCAGAGGGACATGCCAATTCTTATTTTAAATATCTGCTTGTACACCGTTCACCTATGACAGGCAGTGAAAACAGTCGAGACAGGAAATGTGCTGAGCACTCTTGCCCTGACCAAGGCGCGCACTTAGACTGAGGCACACGAGTAGACTGCCTATAACTGATGAAATTGAAACTGTAGCATTGTTTAACCTACTAGAAAGCAAAACAGCTGTTGATAAGCATATTTGAAGACAGGCTACAACCAGCATTTTGCCTTAGTAGTTTCTCAAATCAGAAAAAAGAAAAAAAAAAAGAAAATCAGTATTTCAAATACAGTTTCTTCCTCTATTCTCTGCCTTTCAGGTCACTCTTCTATGACAGACCAATCCAACAATTATGAGATCTTGTTGAGAGTCAACATGTTCAATTTAGTTGTAAATATGACCTGTGCAGGAACATACCTGGATATTCTTTCTTTGGTTTATTCTTTACCCAGTCAATCATCTCTATTGTACTTTTACTCATCAGGACAGAAACTGTTCTACTTGGGCATTTTTTAGTTCTCCTATGCCTACTTCTGGTATCTTGACTATATTTTGTGGAGCTGCCATTTCAGATAAGTAAACATTTTCAGTTCATCTACTCCATCTAGACATTAAGTAAGTCTAGACTGATTTTGCATCCTTTAAAAGTAATTTTCACGATGTATGTCATAACCTCAACTCTCACCTAACATAAGAGAGATCTGTTTTGTCTCTTTATTAATTCAGCCATACTTTTGAAGACAAAAGGCACTATCAGAATCATCTAATCTGAACTTCTGCATAGCACAGGGCCCTCCTCACATAATATATCCCAGAAATGGCAGTCCTAGAATTTCTTGCATAGTTTTACCACACATTACAGAAAGGAATCTAATTTGGGTTTAATTTTTTCACATGTTGAGAGATAACTCCTCTATATAATTTAAAATGCTGTTTATGCAATATGGTTTACATTTCATAATCATTTATGTCTTTGTTTGCCAGTGCTAAATTAGTAGTCAGCTACGGCCAGGTAATATTGAAATAATTAACTCTAGGTGGGTAACCAAACACGCTAAGCTTCTCTACAACAAAACTATCTTGAAATTTTACATGGAAATGTCCAGGCTTGCAGAACTGTTGCTCGATATCTCTCTCCAACAACCCTCTCTCTAGAGGTCTTTATTCCAACCTCCATCTTAAAAGAGGACTATTGCCAACACTAGATGAAGCGAGCTATGGCTTCCTCAAGCAAAGTATTAAAAACCTCCAAGGACAGACAGTATATGTTTCCTCTGAGTAATCTGCTCTAGTGTTAAACTAGTCAAAAAGATTTCTAACATCCTACTTGAAACTACCAACAAGCAACAATTTGTGGTTGTTCTAATCTGCATTATTTTACCCAGTTCTAATCTGCATTATTTTACCCATAGTTCTATGCTTGTTAATTTATGCTTGGCTTTTTTATATTTCTGAACACCGACAGGAAAAGAAAGGGAGTTAGACTGAATTAGAGGTCATTCAAGAAAAATAGCTTAAAATGTTCATGAACGGATTTAAGAATGTATTCCACATAGGGCTTACTGTCAATCAAAAGAGCGTATCTCAAAAAAGTCAAGGTATGAAACCATAAGCATCATACACACCATTCCCTTCATGTATATGCTATGCCCTAACTGAATTGTGGTTGAAGTAGCACAGAAGTTGATGGTTTGGTTTGAACACATACTTGAAGTTTGTTTACTTCAACAGAGCAGGTATGATTTTCACAAGCTAAAGATCTGGTCTCTAGAAAAGATTAAATCCTTTATGTGTCAGAGGCAGGAATAAGTAGTTAGATTAAAGAGAACAATTATCCTCTTCAGAAGCAGACATCTTACTCAAGCCTCTCAAAGAAAGAAATTAGACTGTCTTAAACATTAGAGGAAACAAATATAGCTATCTTCCAAACAGTAATTCAATTAATAAATCATTACACCTGGTAAGAAAGGAACCATAACTGAGGATACAAAGTGGTATCAGGAGACACTGACGGCACCAGGATTACTTCTGCAGTGAGCCCATACAGCTGAAGAAGCCATGCACAAAGAAGGTGAAGTATAGGTGTGTTCACATTAAGGACAGAAATCAATGAGGAAAAAAACCACCCACATATACACAAATTTTGCCATAGTTCCCTGAGTTCCCTTATAAAAAATCAAACAAAAAAAAAAACCACCAGTCAAAGGTTTACTAAAAGAAAGGTGTTGCTGAGGGATTTTTACAATAGGGACTTTATTTCTCCTACAAATTGTCTACGGTAGTTGTCTAAATACAGGACTTAACTTTGTTCTTAATATACAAAATGAATGCTCAAACTTATTTTTTCTCTGTATGGATTTTTTTTTAACGTAGTAAAATTACCAGTGTATCTGTGAAGTAAAATTGCTTTTTCCCTCTAATTCTCCTCTCTAAAAGAAGTCTTTCTTATAAGGTGGATTCTATAGCCATCGGCTAAATCATTATGGGATACAATAGCTTTTAAAATAAATATCTGTATTTTCTTCCTAATACACTTAGGGAAAAAAAAAACAAAACACACACATCATGGCATGGAAATGCACAGTTCAAGGTATAAGAACAGCTGTTCCATCAGTTTTAGAATAGTCTATAAATAACCAGTAAATGCAGGAGAAATATACAAAGGTATATTATCTTTACGGAAATACCAAAGTAGAAGACAACAGCAGATCATCTTTCCTCTTCACTTTACAAGACTATAATCAGTAATCATTTTCTCTTACATTATTCCTGCTTTGGAAAAATTTAATGCTGCCTTGCATCTACATTTCTAAGGTATATTCTAGAAACCCAAAATCAATCAGTAACATGGGATAAAAAGGGAGAAGAAAGAGTGAGCATATTACTGTGAACACAGTGCTTCTCCAGGCCAAAGGGTTTAAAGGAAACAGCATTCAGTGATGGGAAGTCACAGGAAGTCTGTGAAAATCCCAATCTGCAAATAATGCTTTCTTTAAAGTCTTCAAAATACCCACTTGCTTTTCTTTTTACAGTCATTTTTGAACTTCTTTTTTTTTTTTTTTTCATGAGAACAAGAAATCACACAGGATGATTTAACTCAGAAATAACTTTAATTTTATACAAGCAAAATTTTCCAAATTCTATTCTTGGAAGGAACAGCAAATGACTGCAACAGGACTGAAGTCCTCTTTCATCAGTATAAAAGCAACTGGTTGGGATTCTTTCCTGCATGAAGAAACACTGACACCCCTAATCATATGCCTCCTTGAAGTAATCTTAGCTTGAAACCAGATACAATAAATACCATCAATGACACTGCTCTACTGGTTTATCAAAAGAATTAAAAATGTATTGGTTTTACTCCCTTTATAGTAGTACTAGTCGGTCTAAGAAGTTAAGAAGCTGAGTTATGTGGTGTACAGCAGAGTTAAAATACTTTGAATGCTTTCCTTGGAACATGCTGAAGGCTGCAGTAGATAGGACCTGGCACAGTAAAATGTGTGCTTAGTCTTCCAAAAAAATGTGTTGCATTATATCTTTCTTTCAGCATGAAGAACCAAAAAGGAAGACTAAAAGGGAAAAGAAAGAAAAGCAGAGTTGCATGCTGTCACCTACCAGCCAAGATGAAAAATAATCTTATTTTGATTCCATTTTAAAGCTTTCACACTTGACATATAAAGCTCTTTGTGTGGGGGGAAGGCAAGGGGCCAAACATTAACTTGCTTACCAACTCTTCTGTGTTTGAAGGAAATGTGCCGAGTAGCTGCTAAGCTGGAACATTTGAAAAACGTATGCAGCATGGCTGGACACCCCTGTGTTTGGCAACAATATTCATGATGAAGATGCTGGCTTCCCAAACTGCTTGAATATTCATATTGTGGCATGACTTCCTGATTTCCTTTGCTAAAGACTTCTTCATTGTGCACCTATCATGGTGCCAAAGGAGCTAGGTAGCTACCCCAGTAAAAAATCAAAGTTGCCCTGCAATGACTGATATTACTAAAAGAATATGCTAAACATTTATTATTACTATTATTATCATCATTATTTAGACTAGAGAATAACAGGACACTGTATGCTGTACCAAAAAAAAAAAAAAAAACCAAAACAAGAAAGTAATTTGAGGAATAAAATACAAATTAGCTCAATATTGAAGAGCCTACAAATATGCTGCAAACAGTTTTAGTCTTCTGTATCTAGAAATCATCTGAGGATTATCACTATCTGAAAATTTTTGTTACATAAAGGAAAAATGTATTTACTCTTCTGAGAATCACTTGAATTTGTAAGCAAAGATAAAAAGAGTTTTAAGAGTAAGCATTTTCAAAGATCAAGCTTACTTAGTGTTTAGTACAGAAAATAAAAATGCCACTTGGGGAAAGATCAATAGCTTTTGTAATGCAATACCTGATTTGTCTATAAAGTACAGACATACAGGGAATTTTTATAATTTTTACCCACCCCTTATAGAACATACCATACATTCTACAGTAACCATTAACCTGAAAAAGTCTGCATAGCAAACTTGAGGCCTTTGATGTAATACTGGCTTTGAGTGCTTATGTGTTTAGTACAAAGTTCCAATATTAGAAGAAAACATGAGGTCTTTCTGGCAGACCAAGGTGATACACAGTTTAATGTATTTCACAGTTATAACTAGTAAGAACAGGTTTTATCTCTACCGTATTAACCCCATTCCCCATGAATAAACAGTTTAAGACGTTAAGATCCTTAAAAATACTATTACAGAGATGTTAAGGATCCACAACTGTAAATGAAAGGAAGCTGTGGATTATGAAAAATATTAATTATACCTTTTTTAATTAAAATTTTTCATATAAAAAATTGGTGATTTTCTGTCCAGGGCCAAAAGATGGGATTTCACTCAAACAAGTTAGATCTCTGCAGTATCCTAATTAGTCACCTAAAATCCCTTTACAGTAAGAAAGATATTAGGCACCTTTAGAGAGCAACTTCAAGCTAAACTACATGTCAAAATAAGTCAGATGAATGACATCTATGAATTCATCTAAAGTTCATCAACTGTATACATCTTTGGTAGAGACACTTGATTAGGTCTACATGCCTACAGTACAGACATCCTCAGAAAAGCAAGATGAATCGTACCCTAATCAGTGAAGAAAACCATAGAGGGCTAAGCAAAAGGCAAGACTAAAGAATGACTCAGTAAATTTTGTTCCTGCTCTGATCTCAAAGCAAAGCAATGCAAATGTATACAAAGGCGGCTCTGTACCCCGTCTGTGTGCTAATTCCATTCATCTTCCCCAAAGTATGAAAAATGTATCCTAAAAAAGTATGTGCAGATAAGTAGAGGGAAGGGAGCTGGCAAGACTACTTAAAATTATGTAGAAATTTTGAGGGAATTATGAAGAAAGAAAGAAAAAAGAAATTGAACAGAAATAACAAAATGAATGGATTAATTCCCAGCAGTCATGATCTCATTGCTTAAGGAATAAATAAAATTCATCTCCTGATAGGGACTCACTGCCCCTGCAGTACTTTGCCCTTGAGCATATGCAAAATCTACACATACTGTATTTATTTAAGCTGGCTCCATATCATGTCCAAATTCTTTGTCTAAATTTATTACTTCTATTCTGAAAAGTGGAGCTGGAATCTGCAAATGAAACATTTCCATTTACAGAATACCTTTGATTTTTACAGGAATTTTTTTTTTTTTTTATGCTACAATAAGTATTGTGATGAACGTTGTAAAACTGTAAGTTAAACTCATGGCTATCTTCTACCAGCTCTGTTCAAAAAATGATAAATGATTTTGGATAAACTTTGCTACCAAACTTCAAAAATTATGTCAGTTTTATTAATATATTAAAACAACTCACCTTCCCTCACTTTTCTGGTTGAGGATACTCTAACACCTTTCTGTGGTTTCCATCTGTCTGTACACCAAAAAATTTTCATACCAGTTTAATATTAGGATACCTTTTATGTCTTCTGGACAGCATTCTTAGAATCAGAGAATAGTTAGGGTTGAAAAGGACCTCAAGATCATCTAGTTCCAACCCCCTGCCATGGGCAGGGACACCTCCCACTAAACCATGCCTCCCAACGCTATGCCCAGCCTGGCCTTGTACATCACCAGCAATGGAGCATTCACAACTTCCCTAGGCAACCCATTCCAGGGCCTCACCACCTGCACAGTAAAGAATTTCTTCCTCATACCCAATCTAAACTTCCCCTGTTTAAGTTTGAACCCATCACCCCTTGTCCTATCACTACAATCCCTATCAAAGAGTCCAACCCCAGCATCCCTGTAAGCCTGCCTTCAGATACTGGAAGGCTGCTATGAGGTCTCCATGCAGCCTCCTCTTCTCCAGGCTGAACAGCCCCAACTCTATC
>JASSUY010042440.1:0-94099 GCA_032466535.1 Forpus xanthops
AAACTAAAAATCCATAACACAATACTACACCAGCTACTGCTTAAAGAAAAATGACTGCTGCTGCTGAACCCATGACATGAGCCCCATAGCTCTGATCCCTCTGGTGGCCCCAGTGTGCCTATAACCGTCCAGGACAGCCGTAACAACAAACACAAAACCTGTCCCTGCAATGAGGTATCTCCAGTTGGCGCTGGAGCTGGAAGATGAGCTCGTTGCCATTCCCCCTTGGCGCGGGGGATGCGGTGGCAGAGCCGCAGGGTGATGCACCGTAACCCTTCCGGAGAGCTCCCTGCCCGGGGGTTCCGGTGGCCGTGAGCTCAGGCGCGAAGGTCAAAACGCGGCCTTTCGGGCGCGAGGTTGGTTTTGGGCTGGCGGCGGCCGTGCCCGGCTAGATGGCGCTGGCAGCCCGGGAACGGCCCGAGCAGCCCCGGCCCCACGGTCCCCGCATCCCCCCCGCACCCTCGCTGCGCCCCTGAATTATGTATAGGTTTTAATAGATTGTGTCACACATCTGAAGTTATAGGGATTTGATATAAACCCACCGTGCAGTAATTATGAGTGTAAAATGCATTTGGGAGAAAACATTTTGCAGACTTGCCAAGACTAACAGCTTACAAATAAAGACCCGTTCCTGCTCTGGCCTCGAGCTGCGCCCTGGAGAATTTGCACATGCATTTGGAATGAAACAATCCCCGTATCTCTGTGTTTACTGGGGAAAAAAAAAAAAAAAAAACAAAGAAAAAAACAAACCCAAAAACAAGCCCTCAAACCCTTCCTTCCACAGGTCCTTCTATAAATACAGTCCTGCACTGGACAGTTTGCAGTCAGACAGAGACTGCCGATTCTAATGTGAAATAATGCAAGGTTTTCAAGCAGAAAGTTGGCTGCTAGAATTAATTGGTGTCTTATTTTCCCGGCTGGAGCTGCTGTTTGCAAGTGAGGGCCACATAAGCAGTCCCAACGTCAGCATTGCAAATTAGGGCTGTGGAAGGCAGCTCTCACTGTATTACATAGGCAAAGAGGAGAGGAGGCAGGAAGAAGAGACAGGCGAGAGCCAGAAGGAAGAGAGGGAGAGGAACACAGACAGGACACCTAGAAGGATTTAAAATTAAAAGAAAGCGAATGGGAGGGGAGGAAAGAAAAATATGTAAATAGGGCAGAGGAGAGGGGAGGAGAAGAGAATGGAGGGGATTAGGGAAGGAAAGAGTGAGATAAATGAGCCAGGGAAGCTGGGTAAGGGGAGACTGGAGAAACACTGAGGAGGGACAAGAGGTGGCTGTGGGCAGAGTGGGAAATGAAGCTAGAAGGAGACGGGCAAAGCTTCAGTAGGAGCTGGGTGAAGGAAGAGACAGATAGCCGAGGAACACAGATGAATTCCCACCTAATGAGTGTGTGGTTTCTAGCCCTTGCAACTTCCAGGAGGAAAAAACACTTTCAGGGTCTTCTCAACAGGCTGCTGGGCGCTGCTGTGCTCTGTGTGCTGCTGAGGACTGGGCTGGCCTCCTCCAGAGAAGTCTGTCTGGCTAGGAACTGTGGTTAGGCATTGCATTTAAGGCCCCGGAGTCCCAACAAGGGGGATGTGTGTCTCTATCAAAAGACAGTGTTTATTAAAATATTTGGGGCTTCACAAAGATGCTCAGGGATGCTCCATCCAGAGTGGATCATGCCCACAATTTTGATGGAAATGTGAGCAGTTAATTTTCCACACTTTGCATTCTGTAAAGAGTAACCATGTCCAATGAAAAGGATGGATGCTGTACTGGGATACTCAAACCATGGTCTGTTGACTCCCATGGTATTATTAGGAACTTTCAAAGGGATTTTCAAAAGGAAATAAATTAAAACAAGTTTACAGACTGTCAGCTCACATGCAGCTGTATTTTTAGGGATGTGCAATGAGCACAAGGATGAAAATCACAGGTAGACAATATCCCAAGTGAGAAAGAATTAGGGTTTGTGGATGGGACTGCTGTCTGTGCTCAGGTGCTCTGGCAGATCTCTCATTCCCTCACAGGTACCATTTTTGCCTTGTGTATAGCAACATCCCATCTATCAGTTTTCTCTCTTCAGGGTTTCCTTCTCCAAGCTTGCCAGTATGGTTTCACAGTTTCTCAGAGCTCGGGATCTGTTTTAGGGATGCTCATCCAATGTACAGAAATAGTATGAGGACATGAAGCAATCTGAAACCTGCCTGTGCCTTATTTTTGAGGTTCAAGCAGGACTTCAGTGACGCCCAGGCATGAATTCCCATGAGACGTCTCTTGTTCCTAGTGCCATATGTACTGCTGCTGGGTTGTGGCCATCTTAAGTAGAAATGTGAGCATGGCATCAACACACTTCTTACCTAATGAAATTGTCTTTAAATAGAAAATGATCTGTTTGTTGCAATGTTGTTCGGTGGCGTCTTAATGGCATATAGTACCTTGTTTCCCACTAAAATGCCTTCCTTCCCAATAGGAAGTAAAGGATTTCTGCAAGGCTGCTAAATCCTTCCTGCCACAGTTCCATTTCTTCCCACAGTCTTTGCTGGTAGAAGAGGAGGGGAGGAAAAAAAAAAAAAAAAGGGAAAAAAAGGAAATGAAATAAGAAAGAAAAAGAAGGAGAGGGGAGAGTGATGGACTAAGCATAAAGCAGGAGCTGAGATTGTTTTTTCTGGCTGACACTCTTAGTGTTGCTGGTTCATTTGCAGCTTCCTTGAAAGGCCAGTGGGGGGAAAAAAGAGATTAAGGTCATCAAGATAATACAGAGAATATTCAGACTGGAAGCAGAGGGGAAATACAGAAGGTCTGTTTTTCCAATAGTAAGTAATCAGAGTACAGGAGGATGCAATTTGCAGATTAGGAAAATGAATAAAGACCATAAAATTAACTTTATGACAGAAAGGAGAACAGTTCATTTGAAGGGGGGAATAAACTAACCTCCATAAAGCTTTATAGCTGATACAATAAGTATGTTGGTTTAAACTGAATAGGAAATATCAGCAAATAATCAACCATGGGGCAGTCTTCAAACCCTAGCTGTGTTGTAATCTGGATTGTATGTGACACACAACCCAAGCCTGGGATTCTGGGCAGTGAAATCTCCACAGATTCCCAGTCCTGTTTGCAAATGTGTTTAGGGGTGAAGAGCAGGAGAGGAGTGCTAATGTGTGCCAAACAAGGCACTGACGGCTGTCAATCATCCATCTTCTGTTCCTCTGGTGACTTTTTTTACCAAGAAAACAAAGGCCAGCCCTGTAAATGTTCTTCCTCCACAATGAAACCAAATTGTCTCTAGCACTGATGCCAGCCTGGGAGCAGCTCAGTGGGTGGATTGGAAACAAAGGCTTTTAATTATCAAGGGGACTGCAAGTTAGTTACAGAGCAGGTTGCTACAAGAGCCTCCCTATCTTAGCGTTATAGAAACTGTGCTCAGCTCTGTGCAGAAGAAACCATAGACATCTCCAAGGAAAGTGTCTCATTTTCCTCACAAGAGGAGCTGTCCTCTTCTCTTAAACCAGCAGGCACAAAACTCCTGGTCTGTAAACGAATGGTGTTAAACCGGAGCAGAAAGAGATTTTTTTTTACATGATCTTCTATTTAATCCTAATTTTTATCCCTTTGCTGTCATTCTTGTTTCTTCTTCAGCTATTTTTTAAAGGCAGAAAGAGGGAAGGGAGGACTGACTCACACTTGGCGGATTCTGTTCATGTTACTCACACCTGTAAATAACATTTTCAGTAGCCTGCGAGCCTATGACAAGTTTTATAGGACTCAAATGCAAGGCCTCTGAGGAGCTGTAACTCCAAAGCCATGTTCTCCAAAGGACAATTCTCTAATGTCTCTTTGCTATTCCATTTTCTAGCAGGGAGGAAAACACATAAGGCAAATAAACAAATAAACCCGAAAAAAGGCAAGTGAGGGGCTGATTGTCCTCTCATGAAACTTGAGGTAAATAATTAGGAGTAGCTCCAAAGGTTTTAGTGGGGTTGCCTGGATGTAAAGTTGATGTAAATCTCCCAGGCTGCTTAAAAAGGAGGAAAAGCAAGTTTGCTTAAGAATGGAATCCTCCTCATTTGTGTGACACGGATCCTGCAACAAATTGCTGCATTTAAACAAGTTTTTCTTTTCATTTTAAATAACGTGTCTGATCATGAGTGTCTGTGAATTTGCCATTCCCGGGATCTATTTGCTGTCTTCAGAAATAGAGAGAAAAACTATAGGCTTGGGAAAGGTCAGGTGGCCTCAATAAAATGCAAATAGACTAAAATCAGTGCTGAGGCAATACCAGACAAAGGTATAAAGATCCTGAAGAACTAAGTAGTTCTTTTGGTAAGAATGGGAAAGTTTCATTGCTAACAACAGTTTTTCAATTTGCTTTACATTTTATCATTCCTGGAAGTTTACCTCAGGTGTTAAAGGCACAAAGTGTTGGAAGCTTTTTTGGGAATTTCTATTTCCTTAAAATTTCAGGTTTGGCCTTTGCAAAGACCAAAACCTTTGTGGGTTGGATCAGTTGGAACAAAAAATTTCCTAGCAAATTTTGGATTTCTTTATTAAAAAAGGAAAATTCAAGACAACATTCAGCAAGCTCTGAGAAACCCTATTTTGTTATCAGGGCAAAAAAGTCCAGAAAACAATGTGCCTTTGAGAGCATGCAACCTGTTTTCTTTGTGCAGAACTGTCAGCATTAGTGGGATTATATTTAGAATAAAGAATGTGATTTTGTCCCATTGAAGTCTCTGTAAAAAATTCAGAGCCACTTTTTTAAGCTTTGCTGGTTGTGTTTCATTAAAGGTCTGTGCTTGTCACATGGATGTACATCTTACTCCTTTAATGGGTCACCCTGCCCCTTGTGATTAGCAGGCAGAATTGGTTTGATATATTTGTCAAAAGGACTATCCTTTGTGAGCCAAAATAAAACAAATTTTCTGATATGCAAGAAATTAAATACTTTTAGACTGCCTTGGCTTGGGGTCTGACAACTTTTACTAATACTTGGTTTTAGGTGAATTAGGTAGTCAGAGACCTTAAAGGCAAGGGCAAGATTTCACACTAGGTTTATGCTCTTGAACACTTCTAAAAGTGTGTGTGTGTATATACACACATACATCATTGCATTTATAGTACCATGCTCTAACTATCTGCGATACTCCAGCTGCAACTCATCTGAATGCCACACGTTCTTCAGTGCTTTTCACCTTCATAGCTCTTCTGGGAGCTTAGGAAGTGCTAGTTTTCCTGTTTTATGGGTGGAGGACTCTGAGGCTTGTGGGCAAGTAGGAAGATTATGACAGTGCGAGGCATTAAGTACAACTTTCTCTTGACAAAAACTGTGGATGTTAGAGTCTAGTGATCCCAACCATTGGGTTTCCTCAGTTTGAGGCAGGGAGGCTAATTTCAGAGAAATTGTCCCAGGAAAGCTCAAAGTTTCTTTGCAAGGGGCAGATCCCTCGAATAGCAGTGCCAGGTCCCTAAAAAGCCATCGCTCCCTTACTATGAATAATCCTCCCAAGAGATGCAGACAGCTGCTTGGTTTAGCCTCTACTTGTATTGTGTTTAGAGCTTTGGCTTGATTGAGTTAGACACTGGACTTGTATGACAAGTTTTCCCACTGAAGAGGGTGTGTTTGCACCAGTCCTCCCTGCTAACATTGCTGTTGTCCTTCCCAGCGACATGATCTTGCATGTGGATGTTACACATATGATGGAACACTGCTGTCAGAACTGAGTAAGCACAACTGATTGCCTCCAGTCAATCTTCATTCTCTGTAACTGGAGTGGCATTTCAGCCCTTTGTGGCTGGTGGAGGTGACACTAAATGTAGGGTCCTTTTGAGGACCAAGGTGATACTCTGCCCATTTTGGGCTCCATGCTGACCCTGGATACTACTGTGGGTGAGTGCCCTCGGAGAGGATCCTTGCTCCTTTTGCGAGTCAGGGTCCTTGCTTCCTCCACTCATCTCCATGTTAGCCTTAAACCGTGACGTCTGACCCCTTTGGTTTGTTTGCATTATATTCACATTCTTTCTGAACCTTAAGGGTGATGAGTTTGCAGACAAACAGATGCTGCTAATTCTGCTCTGATTTGCTACTTTTGGAGGCTGTAGGCAGTGAGCCGAGGCTGTAAAGGGGAGAGGTGTGTTGTTACTGCCTGCCTGAAGCCTAGGCAGGCAGTGCTCACTGCAGCATGCAATATGGCAATTCATAAAATGTGACATTCATGTTGGCGGGACACTGCTGTGAGCCTATTTTACTCCGTGATAAAGACTACATCTGTCAGGGCCCATCTCCTCATTGCTGGGTCCTTTGGACAATCACACAGGGCAAACTTGTTATACGCAGGGGGTAGGGTTGGCTCCACAGCATGTGCACCCCAAGCCTGTGTTAGAGGATTATCTCCTGGAGGAGTTACTGCTGCAAGAGACTCTTTGCATAGCCCGGGTTACACAGAGCTTTATCCTGCAGGGTGCTGGGTGGGTACCGTAAGCTAAACCTCTTCAAGAACCAGTCAGCCCCGCACTTCCTCCAGGCTTGAAAGGAAAAAAAACATTGTGCATTTCAAAGCCAAGGTTTTAGGAGCAAAAATGAACCTTTTAATTGCATTTTTCACTTAGGAATGTAAAGGAATCACTGTGAACCTTGAAAGTTTGATATATACCAGACCAGTAAATAGATTTGGCTTTGTTTTTTTAATGCTTTGCATACTTTGTTTTTCAAACTTTCACCAGCTCTGCTTTGTTTCAGTTAATGAAATTCTCCTATTGCAGCGCTGGGACTTTTAAAGCATTTTTGTAACCTCCTGTCTTGGTCTCGAAGGTATAAACATTATTTTATAATTAGCCTTCACAACTATGTTATACATTTGAAATGGAAGGGAAAAAAAACTTTTTTTCCCCCATTTTTATATAGAGGAATTACAGTTTCTGTCTGGGGACCGAAAGAATGTGTGTGTATGCGCGCGCAGAGGGGAGAGAGAGATTCAATCTGTTGAAATTTCTTCTCCTGCCAGTTACACATGAAATCGTCATTTAGGAGAGAGAGTGGGAAATCACTGAATGCATTAGAAAAATCTTCACTCCGTCCTTAAAGAAACTGCTTTAAAACATGATGGGAGAGGGAAGACTTATGGACATTGGTGTTCCACTAAGCAAACACCTGGGACAAAATTGACTTTTTGCCCCCCATTATGTAAGCTGGCGTCAGGCTCTCTAGCTGATCCTGATGGGAACTGATTTGTCTCTTGCCCTCATTCTTGCCAATCCCTATGATGTTTTCTTATGCTGATTCCGTATCAGAATAAAGCTGTCACCAAGGTAACCACATGTACATATGCACAATCATGTCCATGCACTGTGTAATAAAGTCCAAGTGTAAATAATAACATTCACCACAGTGTACAGTACTTGAGTGATGATGCTTAAGGAGGTGCTACCATGTGTCACCAGTAGAGAGTTAGCCTCACAGCTTTACAAGATGGGGAAACTGAGTCACAGAGCAGGAGGGGAGACTCCTCCAGGCAGGGAGAGGACAGTGCATCAGCTGTAGTATGGGAGCTCAGTTTCCTGCAGTGTGGGGGAGCACCCAGCTTTTCCCACAGGCACCACTTATTAATGCAGTCACTGATCTTTAAGCTCAGGTCCTTTGAAGTTTTTCTGCCAGGTTTACTCTTACCCAGGCAGGATTTTTTTGTGCATGCAATTAGTAGTAGACAGAAAAGTTTCTCCCCCACCCAGCCTGGAACAGATGCACATGAACTCATGTAATGATCCTTGCCTTGACTTCAGTAAAATTTGGATCCAATCCCAGCGACTGCTGCAGCCTTTGCAGGAGAGAATAGCCCCACATGAAGAGAAGCTGTCTTGAGCCATTTCTGAAGTGGTGGCTTTCCTTGCTGTAATGAATTTTCAGGATGTTTTTAACAGAGAGAATAAATCCATAGGAGAGAGATGCCTTAATGGATTTTGAATTTTCTGATAAGGAATGTGCCAAGTCTTTCCCAATAGAAATGTCTCCTTGGAATTTTTCATTCACGGATATGACAGATGCTTGAGCTACGCTGTATTTCCAAAGGTTTGCGTGGTTTTATTGTTTCCTGTGGAGAAAGGCTCAGCCAAAGCTCAACTTAGGGGGAATCTTTTATAGACAAGAGTGATCCAAGGAATGAGAATGTGTGGGAATCAAGTGGTTAATTTCTGTTTTCAAAATTCTCATAGAAAAAATAAATCAGTGTGAGCTTGGAAAAATATTAGTCTATCTCTTTTGAAAGCCTCCAAAAAGATTTGTCTGAAGCATGCATTTAAATGGGAAAGATACAGGTGTTTTCAGAGCTTTTCTAGCCTATGAGCAGGCCTGGGGCAAACCTCAGCATACACCATCATGTAACCAGAAACATTCCTCCCTGCTGCAGCAGGAAAATGCAAATTGACTCATTTCCTCTTTTGAGCAGGACTTTAGATAAGGCGCTCCTGGAGCAAAGTAACCTGTTTGGTGCTTTCCCTGCCTGGAATATTATGGTGAGAGGGGAGTGAGTGAGCAGCGTGAGCAGTGCAGCCGCAGCACGGGCAATGCCAGCAGGAGAACGGGGCTGTCTATGGGGCCACGGCAAGGAGGGGTGGATGCTAGAGCCAAGCCTCCTTTCCTCTGCACCAGTTATCTGCAAGATTTGTTGGTGCCAATATTGCACTGCTCCCTCTGCCCCTCTCTCTCTGCAGAAGTCCCCGTGGGCATACATTGAGCTGCTGTCATTTGGGAACTACTCTAATTTGGAAACAAGTTGCCTGAGTGAGAAGTGCAGCAGAGACCTGCACTCCCTGCGAGTTCTGCCTGCTGCAGAATTAAGCATCCCTGCTTTTCCAGAGCCTGTCTGCCTCCTGCTTCCCCTCTTCTCCTGCCCCATCCCTTTCAAGGAAAGGCTCTGAAATATGTTTTGATTCCGTTTTGCAAGTAGTCTGCTGAAAAACATTTCTTTCCAGCCTTGTCTCTAAGCTTGTTTTCTTGGCTAGATCAGCCTCTGGAAGAAACAACAACTTTCTTTTTTTCCTGCATCCATTAAGAATAACATTTTTCCAAAAGTTTAGGTAGAGCTCAACAGCACACACCTCATTGCAAGAGCTACAGTGGAAAGGGAGCTCTTCTAAAATGTATGGCTCTAGTTGTAACTGCAAAGCTATGCAGGTAACCAGCAAATAATTATGGCTAGCACAGAAATTCAGTATCAGTTGGGTGACAAAATTCCCTTTTCCTCCAAAGAGAATCCCAGGTGAAAAGAAGATGACTTTAATTACGGTGGTTTTTTTTTTTTTTCAGAAGGTATGCCCCCTTCACCTCTCACTGAATAATATTAATGATGGTTGAAAAACAGCAATTGCCATCAACTCTTGGCTTTGCCTTTTTTTGAGGGAGGGGAGGATTATTAGTTTTGTGTAATCCATGACCATGGATGTCAGAGTAGTTCGTACATTTCTTAAACCACCAGCTCCAGGCACCTTGTAAATACCCGCTTTTGAGGTGAGGCAGAAAATAGGCAGAGGGAAGAACTCTGATTAATCCTTGTGGAGCCTTAAACAGAAGCAGAAAAGGATTCTAAACATTTCTTAATTATAATTTTTTTAAGCAAAACTTATCAGATTGGAGGACCTGATTCACGGTGCCTGAAGACTTGAGCTTGACAATGCTACACGGACTGTGATATGAATTTCATCTAATAGAGCAGAAAAGACTAGGTTTGAATTCAGCTCGCCTAACTAGATGCTGATTTCTTTCATCAAAGGAAAATACTGACTTGCTATTTAGGGTTTCTCAGTTCAGTTTACAGAGCAGCCCTTCTATTTTTAAAAGTTAAAATATCTTTCGTATTGCTTTAAAAATAAGCTGCCCAGTAACCAACCAAGGAAGCAGTAATAAATTTAATCTATATAGACATTGTGGAGAACTAAAAGAAAATGGTAAGCTGAGTGTTTCCTTATATAAAATAAACCTGTTTGGTAAAAGTTTCCAGCTGCTTCTGAAATATAGGGAAAATCAAAATTATCACTGGCATTCACAAGCCAATTATTGAACTCAACGACACGATTCTGAATTTCACTGATTTAATTAAGAGCAACATTTGGCCCTAGCTAGAAGCAATAATAAGTGCTTCTTCATTAGGTGTTTTTCAGGGTAATTTCTTAAGGGAAAAGATAGATGCTTCTAAATCTGTCATTTGGCGAACTGTTCCGTGTAATATATTAGAGCCATTGATTAGTGTAATATGGCAAAAAGCAAAGCCTGATCGATCATCCATTGCAGTCAATGGTAGTGTTTGATTAAGTCCAAAAAGAGCAACATAAAATCAGGGTAATTCCTGGCAATGCAGAGATGCAATCTTGGCTTGCATCCCTAATTCCATTTCAGGGTCTGTCAGTACCTAATCTGGACTTCCTGGGGAGCAGCAATTGCATCTCGTGTTGGCTTTTCCTTTTGTTCTACAGAGGAATGAAAATGAGACAAGTTAAAGCCACATGCACATGACTGAGTTTTGTTGAGGCATTTGTTGGCAGCTGTTAAAGGATGGTTGTTTCATGGGCACACAGAAGAGAAGAGCCCTCCCAGGTCAGTGAGTCAAATCTCCAGCTGTCGTGGGCATCCAAGTCTTTAAGTCTTGGTCTTCACCACTCTGAAGGTGACTTGGAGCTCAGAAACCCCCAGAAATGCATCTCCAGGAGATATTCTGGCTTCTGTGCCAGTGTGACAGCCATTTTGCACTGACAGTGTCATGACTGGCTCTTCCTTGAGCCCTCCCAGCTGCTGTGGGCTTCATGAGGCTGTGTGGCCACATCAGGGTTTAGCACATCCTCCTGCAGCATCCACTTGGAGCTGTGATGAGGTTCATTATTGTTACTAATTAGGTTATTCAACAAAACTTCAGATAGACTTAACCTGGCTGTTTGCTTCCAAACTTCCTAGTTTCAAAATGCTTTGCTTTACATAAGCATGTGTATTAACATCATCATCCCTTCAACCGGTGGATAAGTCATGTATGCCAAAGGACCTAGTTTTTCACAGAGAACATAGACCCTTACCAATAAGCACTTATAGGTATTTACAAAAGAGTTAAGTGAATTAGTTGCCTGATTTCCTTTGCTGTTTATTTAAGATTAAGTACTAACTTGCTAAGTTGTTTTTCTGCATCCTGCTGCATCCTTGACTACCTAAAGACCTTCATAAACTGGCTCCATAAGCTTTTGATCTGGCCTCTGTGTTTTTCTCTGAAGTACAAAATGTTCTACTAAAGCACTGCTGTGTGCTAGCTATCTGTCTAGATACTGTGTGATGAGGAGGGGAGGAAAATGACCAGTGACAATGATTTCTCTTGCTGATTTGCACCCCCCACTTCCCTAATTTAAATCAAGATATCTAAACCTCAGACCTGAAACCAACTTCACAGTCTTACTTTTTATGTAAAAATATTCCATTTAAATCAGCAGTAAAGCTAACATGAAAGTGCCAATAAATAATATATGCAAAGAGGTTTTTTTATCAATATATAAAGAAATGTGGAGTTGTGAAGCTGCTGAAAACAAGCATTAGGAAATGTAATGAAGCAAGAATTAGAACAGCATAGTTCCTCTGGCCATTATAAATGAGAACGCCAGGTACCTGGAGAACAGGAAAACTGATGAGTACAGTCTGTTCAGGAGAGAAGGAGGAAAATTTCCCCCAGGAACACATTTCAAATTACTTATTTATGAACTGATGAACTGGGAGACCACCTATAGAGAGACAGGAGCAAGCAGTCTGCTGCAGACAGCTACAGAACTCCAGCTAATTGTGCTGCTGTTTTCTGTTATAACTCCTGCTCTCCAGCTGGGCTTTGGAGGCAGGAAATTTAGGCATTGACTAGAAGTTGCACTTTCCCTCCTTCTTGTCGGCATAAATATATACATGTATATTTTAATCTGCTGGAATAATTCAGCAAAAGCCTAGGAAAACAGCTGCTGCCTTTGTCATGACAGTGTTAGGGAGTTTGTGGGGTAGGGCTTCCAAGGGAAAACTTCCTGAGCATGGGCTCATCCCTTGGCAAAGGTCACTCCAAAATTTGAAGATGATGGCCTGAAATTGAAATTGAAAACGTGGAACATGCCCTTTTTTCACTGCTCTGCATGTATTGTCAGGATATTAGCTACACATAACCAGAAATAGAAACATGCATGGATGCATAACAACTGAATACAATGTTTATTAACAGTCTAAATGCATGGGGGTGTGCATACAAACATATTTCATATAAATTTCCTATTAAATCCCTGCTGGCAAATAATCTTTTCTCTGTCCATGCTCATATACACACAAGCATCAAAATATTATTTATTTTATGCTAGTATAAGTATAGAATGGTTCCAGTTTGCTTCATAATAAGGGAATCAGAATGTAGCTCAAGTTGTAAGAATTGTCTAAGTGCATCAGAAAAGAAATATATATAGCTTGAGGTACTTCTTAATATGATATACTTTGATAGAGAAGAAATGGTGAAATTTATGTAAATATTGAGTGGTCAAAATAAATTTCAGTAGACTTCTGACCAGTTGCAGCACAGGAGCTCTTAACAGAGAATTGAGTTTACCAGCTTAGGAAAGAGCATTTAGATGTCTGGCTTCTAAGAAGTAAAGAGAGACAGAGGAGCCTTTATCAAAGGACTGTGAGGCTCCAAAATCACTTGTGCGGTTCGACAGCCCAGCCTGTGCTGTGGTGTAGCGCTTGGGCTCTACATGGTAGTATCAAGTGATTTGATTCATTGCTCCCCCAGCTGGTGGCTCACAAAACATGACCTGTTTGGCCAGCCTTGAGGTCAAACACAGAAGTGAAAAGACTGATGGATTGGGTTACAATGAGAACAAGATCATATTTTCCTTCAAGGAGGAAAGCAAACTTGATTTTCCTTGATGAAAATCAGACTGAAATCTTACACTTAATCACTGAGGATACTGTGCTTCCTCAAGTAGCCTGAGACCAGATGATTGAAGGGCTGGTCATTTTGTATTGGAACCTTGCTCCTGACATTCATGTGACGGTCAGCACAGATCACAAAGTGCTGGTACAATGTCCTGCCTCTTAAGAAGTTGTCTGCTGAATTCAGCACTGGCAGCAGCTTCAAATGCAGCTAGTTCAGGGCGCACTGCTTTTAGCCTTCTGCAAAATGATGATGGCAAAGGGTGAAGGGGTGAGAGGCAGGTCTAAAAGAGGAGGATGCAGTCATTTGACATGTACTGGATAATAAGATGTGCTTGGTGAATACTGAAACCTGGTGCCTTAAAGAGGGTTAGAAGAAACGTCAAAGATTCAAACATGCCAAGTACCGAGCATAGTTTCAGTGGGAGCTGGGAGTGCTCTAATACTGCACAGAGACTTCATTCCTTTCTTCTTTTCTGTAGGTACATTGGTAAGCCAATATAGAGAAAATGTGTGATACTGGTGCTGGTGCTACATGTGTTCCATGAACAGAGAATACAGTTTCTCATGCTGTCATTTATTATAAAATACTGACTAGAATGGGGCTGGAGACACACAATGGACCTATCCCTGCTCTTCATTAAGTTAAACACCAAGAACATTTAACTTTTGCTGCAGTAGGACCTGGAAAAACTATTAACCCCAATAAAACCCCTGTAAGGAAGCGCAGAGATACAAGGGAACTTCATCAAAGTGGGAATTTTCGTAGCAATGAAACAGAGAGAGAGAAGGGCATCAAGATTTATTATAAATGACTCTTGTAGCAAAAGGTTCAAAAATTAGTTGATTTTTAGTTGCTTCTTTTATCATAAAAGTAGCTGAATTTTAAATAATCAAAGAATCAGGGCTGATACTAACACTGCTTCAATGAGGAAAATTAAATACTTTCATTTTTGCTTCTGTTCTTGAGGAAAAAAAAACCTTCCTTCTGCTGAAATGAATATGTATCAGTGTCACACCTCAGTGAAACTTTTTAAGTATTCAGAACATTTTGTGAGGATGATCAATTGGGATTTTTTTTTTGTTAAATACCCGACTTGGTTACACTGGCAGGTATTCACAAGTGACAATTATTTCAACAGTAATTTGATAGCTCCCGACAGCCTTGGAGATGGGATAGAATCACCTGGAAGCTGGCATTTTGCATTGTACCACTCTGTCTATATAGTAACTGTCATCTTCTATTCAATATCGTAAATGCTATCTGCATACAGGCTTCTAAAAAGTTATAATTTCTTCTAAGTGATTGAAACTCATAGATCTCTCTCTCCCTTTTCAAGCTACACCTGAGAGGTAGCAATGATGACAGGCTGGTTTAACGCAGCTCTTGCCGAGATTAAGTAGTTGTCAGACAGATATCATTGGAGACTAAGGGATTGCTTTTGGAAATCATTCTGAATTGCTAACTAACAGGAGCTTGTTCCTAGACGGGTGTCGATTCTTTTGTTTCCAGGGATTGACACATCTACATTAACAATGGAGCATGCAAGCTCTGCCTGATACCAGATTTGTGCTGGTCACCTTTCTATCTGGAAAAGAGAATCTAATGAATGCCCTTTTCACCACTGAATTGCAAATGGAGAAAATGCCCATTTGCTATTTTTTGAACTTCAAAAATTTCCTTATTTATAGCTAGGTGAAAATATTTGCAGCAGTATCATTTGTCTTTTAGAACAGACTTATATATTGCGAAGGTTCAACAATAATCTCTCCACTGTCAGCTTAGCCAGTTTTTAAGCAGGCTGTTTAGGAGGAATGTGTGTATAACTGCCTGTTGTATTCTGCTCACCTCCCATTTCATATACATCCACTGACAGACAGCCCCCAATGAACAGGGAGTAGCTGAGGCTGACAGGTCAGCTGTAACACAACAAGTTGTCACTGTCATGGGAACATGGCAAGTGAAAAGTAGATGAAGTTGCCTAGAGGATGTTTTCATCAATTTAGTGTTATATACAAGCTAATAAATCTGCAGACACTCTCGTTTCACTATACACAGTGTGTGTGAGAGGAAAAATGACTGAGCTATGGCTGGGTTGGCATTTACTGGACCAACTGCAGTAGCCATTTAAGCTAATAGCATGAATGATTTAACTACTTTCACTCTCCGCCTTTCCTAACAAAGTATTTCCCAAGGGACTGCAGACAGAAAAGTTTGTTTTTAAACATGGGAGAGTGATCAACTCTCTAGAGAGCTTTCGAAGGTGCAGGGGATGCTTCCTTAGAAGATGATGAGTTTGCTGGGAAGAAAGGGGATGTCTCCACCACTGCAATCAGAAGTGAATCATGGAACAGGGAAAAGCTCATTAGTTGGAAAACCTGGAAAACATCCTGGACCCCCAGATCTGCCCATCTTGGGTGGTTGGACATTCTTAAATTGATCCAGATTTCCAAACCCTTGGCATGTCATATTAGTAAGGATGAGTAGTTTTCATCCTCTCACGTCTCAGATATTAAAGATGAACCCTAGCATAGCAGAAAGTAACAGACTGAGGGATACGAATAGTAATAATTCCAGTGTAATTACCTAAGGAGCACTGCTGGATGTTCTGCCATCATTCTGGATTGTCTGCAACATGCAAGCCAGTTTGTTAAAGTATATTCTATGATTCGACAATTCTATGATTATATACAGAATGGTACAGTTTATTTAAATTATATGGTGAAGTGGTTCACCGTTATGAACAGTTCACAGATCATTTGTAGCAAATATTGAAACTTCAATATTGTTCTATGTTGTGTTAGTTTAATAATTTGTACAGTATCATTTCTCTCTCCAGCGAGTCTGACATAGTGTAAAAAAATGAGTGATGCAACCAAATAGACAATTTCCAATAGGTTTTCAGTGGCTTTGAATATTTACACTTGAGGATGAATTCAGGAAAACCTATTGCTCTAGGTTAGATTGCTGTGCTGTTGGCTTCAACCACCACTGATTCATAGCAGGAATATTGAATAGTATCACTTTTATCTATTAGCATGTTTTATCTGGAATCCCCTAATTATTTAACGGTAATAAAACATGCGCTGAACTACAGAAGGGTCTTGACTGAACCCTCCACTGGTGTCATGCAAATGGTTCCATTGATTTCAAATAGAAATTACTAATATATTCACTGCAGCATTATAACTTGTTCAAAAGAAACCTAAAATACCCTGTAATTTAGAACTCTTTTTTATCTGTAACTCTCACCTAGGTGTCTTCTTGGTACAGAACTCAGGCAAGTCATTAACTCTCAGTTCAAAGTTATGTACATGGAAGAACTTTGTGAATAAGGCTGAGATTGCAGTTAAATATGTAAATTCAACCTCAATATTCTCAAAATACTCTAGTAAATCAATGTTAATGATAGTAGTTTCCCATATAACACATTTAATTCTTCCTTTCAAAGCATTTTACAAAGAACCTCTATTTTACAGTAACTACACAGAATTACAGAGCACAGGAAACATGAAGGGAAAAGGCAGTTGGTTGTCTGAAAAAAAAAGGAAAGAGGTTTTGAAATAAAAAAATTCTCATAAATGAAAAATTGGCATTTTGATATTGTAAGAAATTTCTTGTTAAAAAAACAAAGACTGTAAAACAATTTGGAAAGTTTCCTCAGTTTTTACCTTAATGTTGAAACATAAAAATGTGAGTGTAGCTATATTTTGGGCAGAATCAGGGTTTCAAGTGTGCAGCAGCAGCATTCAATGGCTGCAATTGCTGTAAACTGGTGTTTGCTTCATGTAAGGTCACCATTTCCAAAAATAAGAAAAAGGTAAACCCCACCCCATACCTTAAAAGCATCTGAAAATGAAAGAAGCCCACTCTTCTGCTATCACTCTTACACTTATTCAGTATTTCCTGTGCCCAGCCTGCAATAGTAAGTTTGCAAAATTATGTGTAAATATGAAACTGACTGTTAAATAGTGTAGCATGACAAAGACTGGCTATACTGAAATGTTACTGCTCTGTACAATATTGCACACTATATACTAATCTGCGTATGTCAGTTGACAGAAGACAATAAGTATAGTTATTACAAAAACCATGCAAATTATGTACAGTTAAATAGTCTCAAATAAACCTACACTACCAGTGAATTTTGTGACACCAAAAATTGTGCAATTCATCTACTTCCATTGCAAATTGTTCCTTTAGATCTCAATTCCGAGGCAAGAAATGGCATTACAGGGTAATTTAACCTATCATGTGATAATGTTCTCCTAACCATGCCTTTAATACACCAGACTGAATTGCCTTTGTAAGCCCAGTGCCACAGAACAGTTATACCAGTGGAGACTTTGTCCCCCAGAATATATCAAATTAAGGGCATGCAAAAGCCATCAGACTTCTGTTATAACACACAGAAGGCAATGCATTTAAAGCCAACTGAGCTTATGTATTTTAGGATTCCCTGTCAGATAGTGCATGTCAGAAAAGATTTAAGGCCATGCTAACTTTTGCTTGGGTCACTTTTTCTCCCCACTGGCCTGCAGGCTGAACAGAAACAGTTATAGCACTGACATAAAGACATTTATTCTGCTCGCCCCTGTTCCTGCATCAACTAAAAAGCAGCTCATGAACCCTGTATTTCAACTTTCTCTTCTGATTTTTTTTTTCCTCACTGATCCTTCTAGAAAAACCATGTTATGGCAAATGAAGTTTCCTAAGGATTTTTTTGGCAAGGAGATGCTCTAAAATAGGTCAGTGAAAGCTGAAAAATTACATTCACTTCATATTCATTCACTGAGAGACAGAAATTCTTCTTGAGCACCTCTTCAATTTCACTTTCTCATTCTTGCACCAGCTTTCCTCCATTAGGACTTACAGCAAGAACGGACTCAAAACGTGATCAGTGTGAGACTTGTATAGTCAAAAACCAGTTTGTAACTGCAACAAAAAACAGCTGTTGTTTTGTTCCTCACTGATAAATGGATATCTATTATTCTTCCACCAGAAAATTAATAATAACTGGACCAGTTGCCTTAAAGACAGCCAGGCAGCCATTAGCAATCAGTAAAAATTAATGTACTGCAGGGAATTTTGCAGGGGAATGTCTTTAAGTGCGTAGGGGCACCTTAACCACCCATCCAATACGGGTGAGTGCTGGCGGTTTCCCAGCCATTACTGCTGCCTTGCTGTATAGATGCCCTTAGATACAAATGAGGGGAGTCCCTACTAGATGGCTGTAGCTTGATGAGGATCACTATCTGTTTTCTGGACTTACGTGGCCTGGAAAGCAAGCCTGCTCCTTTGGACAGCATTGTAATACAGCATTTTCCCAGGGGGAGGTAAATCTGGAAATGCAGAGGGCCCAACATGGCAGCAGCTCTTTGTTCCCCTGCACGGCTGTGGCTCCTGCCCTATGAAAGGTTCTCTCAGACGGGTTAGCTGTGTTTTAAAAAGTCCCTGAGTGCTTTTAAAACTGTCAGCACCATTATCATTCATGATGCAACTGGTTTCTAAGCCTGGCTTCTGTTTTTCCAGTGGGCAGCTAAAGTCCCCCGTGATAATTACCTTGGTTGTGCAGTAGCTGGGCTGGTTAGACCAAGCCAGTTACTGTAGGTTTCTTTGTGCCGTGGATGCAGGGCTGCTGTGAGTGCTACCGGTAGGACTGTAACGCAGAGGGGCTGTGCCTGCTATGTTTTGCCCAGCACCAGGATGCTCATGGGGATTGCCCTGTACCCTCCCAGCCCTGCTTGCCAGTACAGGGCTGGATGTGCATTGCAAGGAGTCCTCTTCTTGCAAGTGCAGCAGCTAAGCCTCCTGTGGGGTTTGGGTTTTATTCTTGCCTCCTCCTCTTTCTGTGTCACTGATATGAAAATGATTGTGTATGGGGAGGATTGCTGTTTGGGAGGGTATGGCTGAGCCCAAATGTTTGATTGCCTGATGATGGCGGCCTTGTCCTGTTTAGGACAAGCTGTCATTAAATGATTGCAAACTGCAATTAAAAGATGTGTTTTACAGGTGTTCAGATTGAACTCATGTGCCCAACCCCTTCACTGGCTGCCTTCCTCCTCAGTTCCTTGTGTCTTTGCAAGTTGGGTTGGCCTTCTTTCTGCCTCTTTGCTTGCAGGGGAATTCCACCTCAGTGTTGACTACATGTGGCTCAGGAATATAAGAAATCTGCTGGCAAGTGCCCTCCCTGGGGAACTCACTGCACCATGGGAATGAACACTTCTGTACAGATGTTTGAGTATGAGCTAGACCCTTCTATTAGTAATGCATGCATAAGTCCAGTTAAAGTCAGTGGGGACAGTGAATTTGTAAATGGGAGCTGAATTTGGCATCTTACTGTTCAGAAGCATGTTTCTTCATGGAATGGATGGGGAAGGTGAGTAAATAGGGAAGTGGAGCTCTGAGAAATAAAGAAGCAAAAACCTAGACACAAGAGTGTCACCCACAGTTCTTCTCCAACACAGCTACAGAATGTCATCCAGAAATCCTTGGCCTTGAAAGTCAGAGTGTTAGGAAAGGGTATCTCCAAAAGTGGATGGTTTTCTGTCAGATACCATCGATAGACCAGTCACTCAGGGACACCAAAAGGAGCTAGACTCACGAAAGGGAACTCTACCACATCCTTCTGGCAAATATATCAGTCTAAGCAGAGATATTCTCCCATCAACCACATTTTTTCTCAGAATTTCTTGGAAAACTTGTGTTGTTGGTGTCAGACAAACCAGAGGGAGCTCGGAATTGATGATCGCATTTTGAGGCTGGAACGCCACATCTGGAGTTGATCAGCATTCCTCACAAACTGATCAATCATTACGTGGAACTGATTACTACCATCTCCTCCTTTCCCTCCTGAATCACTGACAAATATTTTTTTCTTCTTTTCTTAAAAAAAAAAGGCAGAAAGCATGAAAAAGCTACTTTATAGGCACTGAGGTTAGGTGAGTCACAATGACTAACTCTTTACACATATCCCTTGTTGCAGTATCAAACGGAACAGGGATGAGATAGAGCTGCTCTAGTAAATATAAAATATCATGGCTCATATTACTCAGCAACAGTGATGTTGCAGCGGCAGCACTTTTAAAGTAAGACCTTTTCAATAAGTCACTATATATAGGAAGATTAGGACTAATACTACTAGTGCCAGTGTCTGAGATCAGGGTTATTTAGGAGTGTGCTCTGTTTGACACAGACACACTCGCTTCACCATGCTGTGCCAGTTTCACCACAAGCTACAACAGAATTGCAAAACACCAAAATAATTTTCCAGCCTCTGAAAAGCCTATCATTGTCCTTACATTTGTCTTCCAGGAAAGAGAAAATGACAAGGCAATGTGCAAACCAGGCCACATGTGTTCTCCAATGTCCTCACATGCATTTCATATATCAGAACTACTGTCAGAGCCTGCAACCACTTTCCAAGCAGTGATAAAACCAGCTCCACTACTGCTCTCCTGGAGAACCAGTCTTGCCTCTCCTCCTGCATCCCTGGGGTGTGCTGCAGGACCACATCTTTTTGTACTGCCAATATGCCACATAGCACAGCAAATACACCTTTCAGTTCTGTGGCCCATGTGTTTCCCATGCCAACACGTGGCTCTAGAAAGTGAAAGACTGAAAGAACATTCATTGGCCACGCCTGATGGGTCCCAGATGCACACCTCCATGGTGTTTGGATCTGCATATCCCAGGGGATAATCCTGCAAGCAGTATGGTTTATGGTGATGCAAAAAAATTGCTAAGAGAAAATGGACTGTGAATGAAATAGTGCAAAATGTCCATTGTGAAACCTGAGAGCAGCCCCTTTTTTTTAGGACTGTCTTGATCTAGCTCATTTACTTCATTTTTTTTTAATCAAGAAGAAACCCAGGCGGGGTTCACTGTGTAGTTCCTGGGCACTAATACTATGAATCTTCTTTGCTTATTCTGGCATAAATTAGGAATTCCCCAATGAAACAGAGGGAAGGTTTGATTAGGATCTTTCCTTAAGCCAGCTGATGGCTTTTCATAGAAAGTGAGAGAATTTTGTGGATTTTCCTGGATTTAAAACAAAGACCAAAGAAATGTGGTGGTTTCCAATGAGTTTCACTTTGAGGTTCTGTGTCTGTTCATCATTTCATGCCCAAAATGAAACATGAGGAGTGAAATACCAGAACTTGTGTCATGAAACTGAACAAAATGTTCCCATAGACTTTATGTGCAAGGGACCACAGAGTAACCTGCGAGCTTTAGAGAGATGTGACCATGCAACTCACTTCCCACTGCTGAGTCAGGGCTCCCATGGGGTACTGCAGCCCTGGAATTGGCTGTACCACTGAACTTCTGTACCCCAAACCCTCTCATCTTCTCTTTGTGCTTTTGCCATTAACAATGTGCATTCTGGGAGTCCTGCAAGCTCTGAAGCCTGATCTGGGTTCCTGTGTGCTAGCTACTGGAAGTGGAGAAAAATGCTCAACAAGCATTAAAGAACTTACAATTTTTTCCCCCAGTAAAAAGTTATCTGAACAATTCACTCGACAAAGACAGAGGCATTTGTTTTGGAAATAACTGAATATTGATGGGGACAAGAGGTTATTTATTTGGTTCTAAAGAAAAAAAGCAAGAGGAGAGAATAATTAGCTCAGACATATTCACTGACTCACCTAAGGCAAGTCAGGGAGCTTTTGGCAAACCTAAAAGCCAAACTCTATTCCTTGGAGTCCCAGCCTTGTCACAGAAACATCTCTTTCCAGACACTTTAATTCTGAATCTGATGCTGTCCTTCTAACGCTTTCAACAGCTCAACTTTTCCAACTGTGTAGTATTATAGGACAACAATAACCCTGCAGCAGCGAAGGCAGCTGTAAGCAAGGAAATGCAGTGCTGTTCCTGTGCATTCCTGCAGCCCATTCTGTCAGGATCATCCTGTGCTAACTATCCAAGAGAGAGAAGGATTGAAACTTTTTAAGTCGAAGTTAGGATTTTCCCAGGGAAGGAAAAGGATCATGCACAGTTTTTTTTCCCTTTTAAAGTGACTTTATTTGTTTACTATTCTAAAATTATTGCCAATGCTTCTTAAAAAGGGATGATGAAGTAGCAGGGAAGATGACAAACAGCTGATTACAGATAAAAACTCCTTAACAGCAGCGTCAGCTAGAGTGAAATGGAGAATATTGTGTTCAGAGACGTTAGTTGGCAGTGGCACCCTGCTCCTCTCCAGGGCTTTGATCCCATTCATGGCTAAGGTAGTGATTTCCCTGAGAAGAGAGCCTGTCTCCACAGTGCCTGACACAGACATCTGACTTCTCTTCTACCATCACTATACAGCCACGAAATTCCTGGCTGGGAGTGCACTTTGGACACCTCACCCGGGACATCCTTCAGGGCTTTGTGTTTCTGGAGCCTGAGAATTAAGTGGTTTAGAATTGACATGCAAAGCAGCATCCTCTGTAAGGGCTATAAGTCATCCATTGCCCCATTGGAGGGTATAAACAAAGCAGTTCTTAGGTATGGAATGAGAAGATTTGGGTGCATTTATTAAAGAAATAAAATACTTGTGAAATATAAGCAGTGATGTTCACAAACAAGATACAGCCCAAGAGCACAACACATGGGATTCAAATGTTTCTAGTTGAATGGTTTTACACTCCAAAGCTCCTTGAGCTCTTCGTAGTCATGCTGTATGTGATATTCATCTGAATCTTGTTTCCTTGGCCTATGGGGTATTTTCATGTACAAATTAGGCTGGCCAACATTCCCTTTCTGCAAAAATTCCCAGGAGTGCAACTTAAACGTTATTAAAAAGCCTAATAAAAGAAGAGTGCACATTTAATAATGTTAGAATAACACAGCCATTACAGCATGGTGTGCCTGCAGTTCCAGGCAAAGTGAGAATATGGAGGCCCTAATGCACTTATTCAGGAAAAAAATCCATAATTATCAACAAGTAGGATAGACCAATGATGCCATGCAGAATGCACAGAAATATTTTCATGACCCCCAGTTTGGACCTTGTCCATGATCTGCTAATTTGACCAGTATCTGGGTATAGTCTCAGCTGAACAGGGACTGTCCTGTGCCTGTGTGCAGTCCATGAAGGCATTGGCCACTGAAGTCAGTGCAGTAATGCCTCCCCCACAAGCATTAGTCCAGTTTCCCTTATCTGAAAGAGCTCATTACCATGAGGAGATGGTGCGAATGTTTCACATTCATCAACTACCATGCTGTGATACTTCTCTGCGCATTTTTCCTTCACCTTTGCCCTGTCACACTAACTTCTCTTCATGACATTTATCCTTCCTCTACAGCATGTTATGCTTTCCTCCCACTTTCTTATCCTAGGATGACTTTTCTCCAGGGCATAAGTTCTAACACAAGACCTACGTATCAACTCAGGCCCACTTATTGGAGGGATTAAAGAGAGCACTTTCATGACATTAATTAGCAACCACTCCTTCAGTGGGAGCAATGAAACCATGCATGAAACCAGAAGGGTGGGTGGTTTCGCTGAAGGGACAGGAAAATAGGCTGCAGGGCTTGACCTGCTCCAAACCACACTGCAGCTCTCCATAACCTCTACCCAATGGCTCTATCCACCAGCCCCCACTATCTCCCCAGAGCATAAAGCAATATCCTTGGAAAAGTAAAGCCTTATGAACCCTAAATTAATCCACTCCAAATAAATACCCTATATAAGAAACAAACCTTTAGGAAGCAAAACAAAACCTGGAACAGCAGGGCAGTATCTGAGGTTTTGAATAGAAATGGATTTAGTTTGGCTGTGGCACAAGGACAGCAGGAGTGTTCAAAGTACTGCAAGCTGCATGCAGGGACTCTGGTGGGGATGCTTCCTTCAAGGCAGGAAGGAATTCTCCCGCACACAATGGCATTGTTATGCATTAAGCAATTTTTTGTTCCTCGGGGGGGGGGAGGGGGGTGATGGGAGAGGGGAAGGCTCGCTTGCTCTGCAGTGTGGTCACATCGGCCATGCTATGTTTGCTTAGGAATGACTGCTCCCCAGTTTAGCACCACACTGGTGGTTTGTCTGTTGTTGTTGTTTTTCCCCCTGGTTAAGCAAATAGCAGAGAAAGAAAGCCCAACTGGCTGGCTTTGTGGGAGGCAGGCACTACATGCTGGTTGTTTCAGACTCAGAAAAATCATCAGTTTTGAGAAAGCAAAAATGAGACATTGGCACTTCACTCCTGCAAAAGAAAGGGAGAAGAGGGGCTGGGATGGCGAGAAGGAGCTTGCATTTTCTGATTGCTTTTCTAGTTCAAAGTGGAGGAAATGCAGAGCAACACAACAGGGGAAGGATCTTTTTTAGCAGATGCTCCTCTCTAACAATCCCACATGCTTTTTTGTCTTGACATGAGAATAGTGTGACTCCGTAGTTCAGACTACAGCAAGCCCCTACCGCCTGTTTTTCTTGTATAGTTCTTACTGCTTTTTTTTCTGTCTAGAACACTTTTGCCCTATCCTCCCTCTGACCTGCTGGTTATCTTCTGTGGAAAGTTAAAGAGAATGTTTGAAAACATTATAGGAAGTCGATGGATCTGAGTTTGAGTTACAGGTCAGTAAAGTTCACCACAAGATGAAATTTTTGTTATATAAACACTGATAAAACCTAGACTACCAGCCAAGTGTATCCACGAACCATGGGCAACTCTGGAGCAGTGAAGGCAGGTAAAGCGCATCTACGCTAGATGCTTGTGTAGTGCTTACCTTGCTCGTTAAAGGAAAAGAGCAGTTGAAGACACTTTAACATTAAAATTTATTAGTATTGGGTTTGGTTACTTTAGGTAGACAAGATGACACTTCTTCCTGTAGGCTTTTTGTGTGTAGTAAAATCCAGCCACTGAGGGATTTTTTGCTGCTTTTACTTTTCAGCTCTAACATTAACAAATGCAAAGGTAATGAGATTTTATGTCTTTTTTAAAACTAATTTTGCAAGTAAACTCCCCTGAATTCTTTGAACATGTCGCTCAAAATTTTATGGTCATATCCTCCGGGATTATTTAAAACACTTTACGTTTGAAGAATATGTTTTCTTTTCAAGTGTTATTCATAGTGAGTATGGGAGGGAAAGAGTTAATTTTTTTTTTTCTGGGGCTTATATGTAAGTGAAATGACATTTTAACAATCTCTTTAGTATAGCCTTGCTGTGCTGGGACCTCTGTTGCCTGCTGTCTTACTTCTTGGCCTCTAAATAGAGAGTTATTTTCAATTTCTCCAGTTCCTAATGTTTTAAATGGAGCTACTGTTCCCCTTAGAGCACCCAGTGGCTGGCTGGAGACCTTTATTGATATATATAAATTACTCCAGTCCACAGGGCTGGCTACAGATCCAATCATATTGAGATAATGCGCATATAAATAAAAACCTGGAAGTATGGTTTATGGCAATAAGTAGTGCAGTAGAAGTTTATACCATCCTGCAAAGACACCTTGATACATTGCTGATAATCTCTGTAATGTATTTAAAGTGGCAGTCTGTAGATTCAAGGCTGAAAATTTCACTCATCAAAGCCATAAATCTCAGTGAGCTTCTAGTGATTGGCCTGGAAAACAAGGAATTTCCTCAACTCAGGGAAGAGACAAAATTAAAGGATGTTGGCCTTTTGGTGGACAGCACTGAGTAGGGTGATGCCAGTGTGTAAGTCCAGTGCAAGGTTAAAGAAGGTCCCTGATGTCTTCATGTTTGTGCAATTGCCAGCTTTTGCAGCTCACAGATGATTCCCACTTTGGCAAAGAATGATTTGCTGTCTTCTAAACAAAAACAATAATGATCTGATGTCCAGCTGATAAAACTGACAGCAACTAAATTATTCAGGCAAGAAATCATTTCTCTAGGCAGGTAAAAGCAAATTTCAAGGGTTAGGCTGAACCTTCAGGCTAAACCCTAAATGAGGAGTGTGGCAGGAAACTGTTTTCTGCTTGGGGCATTGCTGGGATAGTACATGGGACATGACCCAGGCAGTTGCACTACTGGCTTCTTGCTATTGGGAAGGTAACTCACTGCAGCCTTGGAAAGGTGAAGTTACATCTCAGCTTCTCCCACAGCTTTGCTGAATCTGGATCTCACTGGATTTAATCACCTCAGCTTTTAAAGTTAGTTATAATTGAAACACATCAACAGTGGGACAGTTGCATCCTGGGCAGTACATCCTCATGATGCGCCAATGTCTCTTCAGTGCTGGAGTCTGGGGAAGGGACTGTCTTGTGTTTTCCTGAAGCATCCAACAGAATGACCATGGTGCCTTGTCACTATGGCTCTGCCTCAAACTGCTGATGACAGTGACGCTAATCCAGTGATCCCTCTCAGTAACCTGGAGTGCTCTAAGCAGAAAAGGTAACAGACAGCCCCATTGTGAAGGTCCTAAGAAGGCCTGGGGGTGACTGACAGGGATCAGGAAGGGAGCAGGACAAGTCCCAGTGTGGCAGCCCACGCCACCATCCCACACTTGCTCCCTGTTTACCGTCTTGGAGTTGCCAGAAGCAGAGAAGTAGCTTTATTAATAAGCTACTGTACCATGGCACAGCAGTAGGGTCTTGAGGCAACTTTGGCAGGTGTAAGACAGGGCATTATATATATAACTGGTGCTTGATGAGCGCTGTAAGATACTGCCAACTTTAAACAACTTTATTTCTTAATTTTCAGATCCTTCAGGCACCAATTTTACTGCTTCAGAAAAATGATTGTAACTTAAAGGAAAACTCCGGTATGAGTTGTCAAAGCAGCCTTTAGAAATACTTGTCACTCTTTCAGTATCATAGTCTGCGGAGCTGTCATTGCTGTCTCTGGGTGCTGCCATTTTAATGTCACCTCTTTGCTTCCCCTCTTAGAAAGTCATGGAAGAGCCAAAAAAGAAAAAAAGTAGAGAATAGTTTAAAAGTTCTTGTTAAGTCTCCTGGAGTCAGTCAAACCCAACGAACTCCAATAAACGTAAGAGCTGCTGTGATTTACTCTAGAAAACCATTTATCAGTAGCCAACTGAGTATGTAATAATTGTACAGAATAATTAAGAAAGCAAACATATCAGGTTTTGGAAGTGATTCTAACCCTGAGTCTCAGTGGACAAGGTTCAGTGTATTTAGTGTGTTTAACCAGGTGCCATGTCACCATACTGTATTTAATGATCTTCCTGTATTTAAAGACTTTTCCACACTAACATGTAAGGTGCTTTGATTGAAATTGGGTTTAAAACTTGGTTTAGTTAATCCTGTGCATAGTACTTCGTGGCTAGTTGAAGAACAATTTAAAGTTATCACAGTTTAATTCAGTAAGGAATCATGAAGCCAATTCAATTTAGAACTATTAAAACAATTTTAGAGTGTCTGCCCAAGGGTTTTGCATGTTTTCACTAAATGAGTTTTAAAAATATATTTTCTTAAACTGGTGGAACTTTAAGTATCAATAAAGGCTTTATCTTACAAACATTAATGCTTGTCTACAATGAGACCTTTGCATCTGCTTAGATGTCTATCTCCAGAATCAGGCATGATCAGTTATCATATTTAAGAAAAGGATTTAGTTTTAATCTCTTCCAAATTAACTTTACAGAGACATCTTTCCCTTTCTCTCCTGTTCTGGGGGTAGGACAATCTGATCTTTGCTTCCCTGGGCTGAAATGTATGTGCTGAAACCTCAGTCTTGCTTCTGAATTACATGGGTCTGACTGACGTGAGTGGGCATGGGACCCATCAAGTTCTCTTACAGTCCCACAGACCATTGTGGAGGTAAATAACTCAGGCAGAGCACCATCAAACCAAAGCAGTACCTTCTCATCCAAACAGTGGTGATATCCATACATCTCTTTCTTCTCAACAAAATTTGCCTCTTCAGAGCTTCATTTAACCCATGGTTGGTCCGTTGGAAAAGGTTTGCTGCAGTTTTTAATTCCCCTTATTGCTTCAGGCAACACACTTTGTGCAGCTTATTTTCTAGGGCATATTTTTTAAGCCTGGGTCTAGATTAGGTGCAGGGAGTGTGGTTCTTGCTAGTCTGGACCTCTGGCATTTTGTCTCCTGTCTGCTGTACACCTCTGAGCTCTGTTGATCAGATGTGTGTGCTTGAGAAGGACAATATCAAGCAGATGAAGCATGGTGTATTTATAAAAAATACTGCTGCAATTCACTCTTTCATGGTCCCAGTTTTTTCTCCACTTCTGTAAAAAAATAAGCAACTGAGACATGTAAATATGAGTTAGAAATTCAGAGTGAGTTTTCATGTCCCAGGATCCTTGGGCTCCCATGGAAACCTGCAAGATCTCCAAGGGATTTTTGTATGATAAATGTTGAGGACAAGGAAACCAGCAGCTTTTCTTTTAATTAGCAACAGCACAGCAGCAGAAGACTGGAAGGTACCTCCCGAGCCACTGAGTCCAGGGCTTTGTGATTGCAAACAAACAATGGCACATAATCCTTTTAATAAAATGATCATGTTCCACTTTGAAAGCCACTAGGTTTTGAGGGCAGGACTGATACCTACTGCTAACTCTGTGAAGCCCAGAACAAACATCTGAGCTCAAGATAATGCTGCTTACAACAGGATTAAATCCCTGCTGGGTGCCCTATAGTTGCAGCCACAGGGGAACTCTGCCAGTAGCAGCATGGCTTTGGCACTCCATGTCCATGTAAGGGTAAAATTTGCTCTATTCTTCCTCGTAATTAGGTGCAGTGACTAGACCAGGCTTTATAATGCGTCATACTTGCTTCTATACAGGGGCAGATGCAGCATTAAATGGAGGGCTGATCAGCTGCAAGACACTGGGACATGTGTGGTGCAGACAGCACTAGAGGGATGCTCCATTTCCTCCACTTCCCCTGTGCTCACTCTGGGTAAAGGCCATCAGCTAGGATTCTGTACATTGCCCTCCTATGAGCGAGGTTAATTAGTGGTCTTGGGAGAGACCTGTATTGTGAATGGGATGCAGCAAAGGTAAAGCTTTCTGCTAGAGATATTACTTTTTTTCCTTCTCTTGAGGGACCTGATCCAAACTGAAGGACACTGAAATCTGCTGAACTCAGCTCACTGGAAGCAGATTT
The DNA here is from genome assembly GCA_032466535.1 of Forpus xanthops. NCBI lineage: Eukaryota > Metazoa > Chordata > Aves > Psittaciformes > Psittacidae > Forpus > Forpus xanthops. The sequence goes on from JASSUY010042440.1 coordinate 28,933, forward strand.
ACATCAGCACCTGAATCTCTTCCACTGCATGAATTCCTGCCATGCCCTCTCAGACAAAGAGGGTGACCACATCCTTACATCATACAAGCTGTTTAGTTTGGAATGAAAGAACCAATCTGTCAAATCAGGCAAACAAGTGAACGTGAGCAAAAGGACTGGAGAGGTGGGATGAACTAGTGGCTAGACTACAGTGGTCCCTATAAGACTGTAAGGAAAACCCATGTTCTCTTATGCTATGGGGTCAGCAGCAGCCATGTACCCTGTCCAGCTCAATGCAAGAAGGAGTGAAGAAAGGTCTGCCCCCGCAGTGGACTCAGAGCAGGAGCATTGCATAAGTGGGGTGCTATGGGATGCTGCAGTGCCTGTAGCTCCATGCTAACTGCCCTCCTGTTGGTTGGGTACAGAGATGTACAAGAGGATGTCACCCCACAACAGGAGTTCAGAGAGCCATAAGGAGGAGAATGCAGTCTGGGTGGCTCCTGAATACGGCCCAGCATCCGGATTATGCTCTGTGAGGCTGCAGTTAGTCCCACTCAGTAAGAGTTTAAAGGTGTGGAGTGCAGCAAAGGCAGCTGCAGGACTGTAATGGTACCTCACATGAGAGCCTGCATGGTTTCCTAGGCTGCTGCCTCTCTTCTGCTGTTTTTGATGCCTTAACCTGCTGACCTGAGCCCTGCTCCGATCTCATACACCTTCCTGAGCTGCCTCCTTCTTAGTGGTCTTGTTGCAAAAGAAAAGGTTTTTGGACAAACAGAAGGGTCCTTACTTCCACCCTGAAAACCTCAGTCCTGTAGTGGGAAGGGTGTCTGGCACTGCAGCAGTGGGGCCTGCAGATGTGACCAGGGAGTTTGTGGGAATTTGGGGCAGCTATTTGCAGCTGGGGCTGGGAAAGGTACAGGCATTGGTAGACTGCTGAATTTAAAGAGAGGCTGTAAAAGCAGGAGAGATACAAGGGAAGGAGATGTTGCCGTAACCACACACTTGTGAAGGTGAGGGAATTCATGCAAACTTGGTCCAAAAAGAGAGATGCACAAAACCTCACTGACATCAGTGGGGGCAGTCTCAGCCTTCTAGGTTTTCATAAGACCCCATCCCACTCACAGTAGAAGGCCTCCTTCAGTTGCTTATATCCTCCACAAGCATTAAATTCATGCAAAAGGGGGTAAGAGGGAAAAGAAATGAATATTGTATACTGTGTGGATTTCAGAGATCCACACAATCTATCTGTATCCTTCAGGCAATCACAAGCAATCTATGAGCAGTCTCCACAAGCACATGCAGACCCAACCATTAACATAATTCTCTCTTTTATTCCTCATCATTGTGGTACTGTATGCTACAGTCTTAAACGTTATTTGTTTTATCCACTTTTCAGCATTTCCAGCACATACTATGCTGGCTAAAAAAAAAATCCCATTTTTATCTCATCTGATTTGATATTCATCTGTCCCTCACTGATTTTTTTCTCCCCCTTTACCATAATTTTGGTTGGTATTTTTTTACCTCAGAGAACATTGAGAACTCTGTCTCAAGGCTTCCAGATTAGACAGAAGACTGATAGGATAATGATGATAGTATGTTAAATGCTATCTATGTAAATCAGCTCTCTCCATCAATGGATACAAGATGCAGCTACATTAGATCCCTTTTTGACATACATTTTCATTTTTTAAGGAAGAGAATATTGGATTGTTATTAAGCTACTTTAGAAAAATCTTTGCATTACCAGGCACATTACTATTGTGCATAAAGTCATATTAAATTTTGGGATGATGTACAACATCATTTTCTTTTAAAGGCTACTTTTAACCTCAAAGTATCTTCTTTTTAGCTTCTGCTGAGGGATTTGTTTATGATAACCAGTGACTGGGGGAGGGGGAAAAGGGTGTTTTTATTAATCTTCTTGTAGTAGATAAATCTGAATTTTGCACCTCTGATAGAAAACTGGCCCTGGCTAAGGGAAAAAAAAACACTGTTATATCTCATCTGTTTCAAATTCCTGGGAAAATAGCTCAACAGATAGCCTAAAAGTCAAATTCGGGCTGCCTTGGACTCAGTGGGAAGCCAGTTGCAAAATCAAGACCCATTCACTAGAAATATCTTGCCAAGTAACCCCTCCCACTTGTACTCTTTCTTTAATGAAAAAGGCTATTTTTGTTTTCATCTTTGAGCTCAGAGATGTGGGAATGAAGATATTCAAAGTGGTGAAAATCAGTTTTGCTTTATTCACACCTCTGGACCCTTGTTGATTTTCAGTGGTAGAGGAAATGACTAGCCAAAAATATACCATTAAAATTCATCTTCAGCCTGTCACTAATCTGGGGAAATTCACCCAAATGGAGGGTGGGCTTTGTTTGCTGCTTCATATGAGCCTGTACAGGCAACTCTTAATTTTCTACAGTTATCTTCGGCTGTGGTGGCCCAGAGCAAACCAAATCCTGATTATACATTTTCTTCCATGAGCAGCAAGACTAACAAGATGAGATTCCAGTGTTTGTTTTCTACATGGACTCACTAATGTCTAATAAGGGTAAGTTTATTATAATTTGTCTGTGGAAGGCATTAATAAGAGCAGTTTCCTCCACCCGGAAATCTATTTTCATAAAACCTGCATGAACTCCATATATCTGAGACCTCAGTTACTCTGTCAAATTTTCTTTGAAATTAGCCACTGCATCTTAAAGTTATTAAACGGGGACCTACAGATGTAAACACATGCAGTTACACACAGCATGAAAAATCTCATTTCTCCATTGGAAGAACAATGAAAGCACAGCAGAAGAGCTCATGGTTCTGGTGATCAGAGGCAGTGGTGATATGATCAGAGATACAACCTAAAGCAAATGCAGTGTATAGTTGTGCTATTTCCAAGGCTAGCGCATGCAAACCACTTGAAGCCTCTCATAAGCATTAAGGCTTTGGGTAGAGGTTGGAGTGTGATGATCCAGGCTAGGATCACAAGACAGGAGGATTTCATAGGGCTGAAGTTCAAAAGGAAGGGCAAGAGTGAAGCACAGGTGTGAGGGAAGTTCAGTAGAATTGGAACAAGAAGTGATGGAAGGTGAGTGGCTGCAGGGAAGTGACTTATACTCTTACCTTTCCAAATCTACCTACTCTCCAGGAGGTCTTGTCTGCTGAGTGGCCCCATAAGTCCCTCCCATAAGTATGGTAAGGGATTAAGTTAGTGGTTTTTGGGGGTAATGGAGCTATGGCTCAAAATAATGTGGTCAATCGGTGAAGCCTTAACAAAAAATGTAAGGCAGTTTAATCATCATGTTAATCATGTTTATGTATGCCTATCTGTGTGTATTCTTTGGTGTAAAGGCTATGCTATGCTTTCATTGTGATTATGCAGTTTCAAGACTAAGTTTTAAATTGAGAATTTATGCATGCGAAATCTGTAATACACCTCAGGAACTCTGAACTGAATGCTAAGATTATAATTGCAGGAGATATTAATATGTAGTCTATGGGGCACGGTGGAGATACTGGTTTTTTGGGGGTTACTCAGAAGTGATTTCTTAGTCTCTAGATCTGGAGCCAGCCCTGGAATCCTGTTGATTACAGCTGCGTGCCCAGGTTCCTATTGTGGTCAGGCACATGTGCACTTAAACCATGGTCCAGTGGTGCCATTATGTCAGAAGGGATCAGAGCTGGAGTCACTCTGAAGGTATGAGTATTTTTCTTAACACGTCCTAAATGGCAAAATTCACATTGAATAATTTTGGTAATAAATGGCAACCTAAATATGTCAGGAATGATTTAGTACCTGTGAACCACATAGCTGAAATGTAGATGAGGCTAATTAGCTGATTCCTTAACCCAGGTCCCTCTTTCCTCTCCCTCTCCCCACCAAAAGCTGTTCTCTTTTCCTTCTGTTTGCAAAACACACAGGGTTAGGTTACAGCTTTGGCATTGCTCTAGTTATTTGGTCCGTGTGTCCTGTGTTTAATACAAATAAGTAGAGACAAGAGGCTTGAGAACAAGGTAGGCAGCCAAATTCACAGTGAGTAATGCAGGCGTCAAGGCAAAACGAGGTCAAAAAGAGCATTTACAGGCAATGCTATGCAGGAAGGATGCTTCATGCTACCGCTGTGCAGAGAACCTGCCATTAGCCACATGATGTTCTCACACCCTGTCCGGTTATTATACACAGAGGTGAAGCAGGACCAAAAATCATTTGCTGACTAGGAAAGATTTCTAATGCCCCTTTACCTGGGCCCAGGCTGCACTGTGAAGTTTGTACTTTAGAGATGTGTGAATAATTAATTTCTCAGCTTGTTCGCCATTTTAAGAGAACACAAAGCACATTTTCATCTGAAATAGTGTTCAGAAGAGATGACAATGCTGGGACCTCTCACTTTGAATTATGCAAAACCTACTTTTTTGTTCTGTTTGAAAAAATAAAATGTATATATCTATATATAAAAAGCTTGAGTTTGAGCAAATTTGGTCTTAAAACCTTCCTGTTAAAATATGGAGCTGTAACATTTCATTCTTCAAAATATCAAACAAAGTGATTGGACTTCTTCCTAAAAATGTTAGATAATATTTTATCTGGGGCTGTCTGGGTAACCCTTAACTGCCTCTTCTGGATGAGTAAAACAAATAATTACCTGGGATCTTGTCCCTGCATCTGCACCCAGACCCAGCGCTCCCACCTGGCCTAGATGAACATCTGAGCCTCAGGAATGTTCATAGGTGAAGTTGCAGACTCATGACATTTTCAATATGCAGATCATACAAAAAGACTTATCCAGAGTAATTTGCAGTGACAAGCTGAAGGAGGCTCCAGCTACTGCCTCTCAGTCAAAGTGTGCAGGGCCTGGGGACACATATAAATCCATATCCCTATCAACTCCTTCTCTAGGGAAGGGAGATAAAGTCAGCACCCTAAAAAACACTAGGGTGTAAAAACAGACAAGAGAAAAAACCTGTTTCTCCAGAACAAGGCATTATTCCTTCCTTGATAGCTTCCTTTTCAGGTCTGACTCTTGCTCACCTGGGTATGAGCAGTGGCACAGGTACAGCTTGATACATCTGTCACACAGATACGTGATGGTCTCAGCTGACAGCCAGCAGCCACCAAATTTATGTTGTAGTGATGATGCAGAATGCCAAAAAAAAAAAAAAGGCATTTTGCATGAACATTTTGCTTAGTTCTTCTGAAATAAGGGTGCACCTTGAGTCACAGTAGCTCTTCTGGAACATTTTTTAGCTGATCTTGGGCTGTTCTTCAGTTTTCTGAAAAAAGGAAGGGGAATGAGATAGCCTTTGCGTAGTGTTAATGGTGCTTTCCCTGGCACAAGAACTGGTCTGGCTAAGGCATTGCAATGAGTAAGAGTAGGAAACAGCTCTTGCCAAACAGCTGGCTGGCATAAGGAGGAGCTCTTGCTGGTAGGAGAATTTGGGAAAAGTTGTTGTCTTATGCCAGCTCTGCTGAGCAACACAGCTGATCCCATGTCAGCCCAGTGCTTCCAGTTCAACAGGCTGGAGCAGCGCTTCTGACTCAGAACTGAATTCTGCACTGGTCACAGCAAAGCAGGATGCACCAAAAGCTTTCCCTAGATTGGGAAGTGATGATAACCCTGTTGGTATCTGTTCACTGTGACTTTATGCAAGGGATGTGTAGAGCAGCCTGTGGTTTGCCCTTGATGCAGTCTTAGTCCCTGTCACCACTAACTTCAGGCAGGATATGCTGTTGGGTTGCTGCAGCTGGTACCCCCTGGGGCTCAGCAGGACACGCTTTCCTCTGCAATGGGAAGGACTGCAGTGCTTTGATGCTTCAGCTTTACCCTCTGCCTGTGTGATGATGCTGTATGGCAGGAAGGTGAGCACAGCCTGTATGTTGGCGGGAGCTAGGGCTGCTTACTATGGGGGCTGGTGGCACTTGCAAACTGCCATATCTGGGTGTCAGAAGTAACGTGGATTTGTGCTGACTTCTGGTAGTTCTTCAATAGTCACTGTTAGAGGGAGCCAGTAGGCCCCATGCTGCTCCAAAAGGGCCTCTCTGTTGGCTTTAAGTCTCACATCTCATACACTGGGGTAAGTGTCTATTCTGAGCTGAGGAAGCCCATGCAGAGTGAAGGGTCTGATTGTGAGATTTTAGCAACATGCTGCTGCTTCCGTCTCTTGTGATCTGTGCTGCTAGGACCTGAGAGCCCTGAATGTAAACACACAACTGCATCATCTGATCCTTCTCAGAGCTTTGTTTGTTTGGGGTCAACTTATCTCCTTTCAAGAGCAGGATGTTTAGGGGAAAAAAAAAAGAAATATATAAAGCCTATCTGTAACAGTCTTAATTGTAAACCAGCCTCTATACTTTCAGACTCGAACCTAATTAATCATTGACTGTACAGCTAATTGATGAATTAGTTTGCTGCTCTTCACTCATATAAATCTTTGATTTAGTGATTACTGCATTTTGATTTATCACTTGCTACGCAAGTAATCAATACTTATGATGAATGGATGAATTCAAGCACCACCCATTTTGCAATGTTTTATATACAATGTAATATATAAAGCACACATTGTTTTCAATGTCTATTTCTAATTATCCAAACTGGAAATATGTATCTCTTCCCCAACAGTGATATCTCTTTTTTAACTGGTTTACAATAGTGTAAAGTTGAAGCAACCCTATTATGACCAACACTGAAGTAGTGATAAAGAAGAAACGATTTGAAAGAGAGAAAACATTCAGAGGGGGGAAAAGCTTGTTCAAATAAAAAAAAAATAACAGAAACAGGCTCTCACATTTTGGCTAAAAACCCTTTTACAGACCTTTTAATAGTGTAAACTGGTATAGATCCTGGCCTAACTTCTGTTGCGTATCTTTAAGTCCTTCAATTCAATGCGAATCTGATCTCCGGGATTATTACACAGGAGTCTGACTGTCTGCAGTCCTTCAGAATTACAAACTAATTGTGGGATAAGAGCTATATATAATTTACTAGCTATGGATTTGTTTTCCTGCTTTCAGAATTGCCTTTATCTCCCCACCCCCCAGGAGCTGAACATGGTTTGGGTGAGAATGGGACCACACTGGTGGGGACCCCAGATGTTGGGAAGAAAGAAGGGTTTAGTAGGGAAGAGCCCCATTCTGGGGCCTGACAAGTTTAGAAACCCCCTAGCGATAAGACACAGTTGATAATGTTTTTGCTCTAATCCCATGAGAGCTGAGTGGATATTAAATAGAATCTGCCCAGATCATTGCCTCCTAAAAATTACAGAGGAGTCTCATCAGCATGGACCCCAACCTGCCCTGAGAACAGCAGCATCTTTCTGGCTTTCCTCTGCAGAAAAAGACCTCACCCATGAGTCATTCAGCTGTGACCCCTGGGCTAGATCCAAGGTCAGCTGGAGTTGATGGAAAGACTCTTGCTGTCTTCAAAGGATTTGCAATCAGGTTTTTGTGCCTGCAAATGCTTTCAGGAAGGAATGATCCCCTCTGCTCATTTTGTGTTCACATGGCTGCTCAGTGCTGTGGAAAACTCAACTGAAAACTAAAGCAAGGCTATAGCTTGTGCTCTTTTTTAGGGTTTATGTTAAGGCATTGATCCATTTTTGGACTCCCACTTATGCAGTCAAAGGTCAGATTGATTCATCCTGAAGCTTTTGGTAGAGCTATGGAACCAGTAGACAACTCATTCCAGTTTTATTCCTGCCATGTTGTCCCCCCTTGCAGTATGGAGAAGACCTCAGCTCTTACGGCTGCCCGCATTTCCCAGGAGGTCTTGGGTTGCGGCAATTCTTTGGAGGTAAGATTTATAGAAAAGGGATGTTCTCCTCCAGGGCTCTTGTGATGAACCCAGAAGGTTTTGTAATCCTCACCCGCAGATGGTGTCAGAGTATTTCTGAAAGGTGCAAGCTGTTACAAGTCTGAACTGGGCATTGAGAAGCCAAACTACAACTTGTAGATCACAATCAGGGCATTGTCCTATCTGTCACAAGAAAGATGTCCTTATTCTCTCTCTGGCTTGTCTGTTTAGATCAGATCTTCATGGGAGACTCTTAACAGCTCTGCAAGTTCCTTATTTCATTTGGGAATTAAGAGTGGTGGCGCAAAGCGCACAGCGAGAAGTACAACTTCTTGGGCCTCCCGCAGTCTCCATATTTGTCTTACACTATTTTAGCAAAAAAATATTATCCCAAATCGAAGGACCTTCTGCATTTGTATACTCCTATTCAACACCTGGAATCCCTCAGTATAGGTTCGATGATGTTCACACAACTATGGAAAATTAACCTGACACTCATTTGGAAAGTTACACTGCTCTTCTTGGGAATTGTGTTAGTCAGTTGTTCTTACATTTTTGTTCAGTTTTTGTTTTTTCACCTCCTATAGCAATTCAAGTAAAGCTTGATGCTTACTGCAAACAGAAAGGAAAGAAACTCCTTGCCTGCAGTGTGTTCAGGCTCAGCTCTCCTGCTCCAAGCAGTCAGTGAGACCAGCACTCCTCATTATTTATTTTGTTCTGGGGCACTGTCCAAGAGTTACGACCAATGTTCTTCAGATACTGATATATATTACATGTGCTTAGAGGAAACCCATTCATCTGTTCCTTGTCTCTCTCCCCCAGAGCCCGGATTTCCTTGATTGTAAAGCGAGATAAAGCTGCTATCTTGACTTTAAAGACTCTGGAAAGGAATGTGTTCATGATCTCTCGCTCTCAAGCTCACTATGCAGCCCCCCTGTGATGGACACTATTTTCTCCCTCCAGCTTCCTCCTTGCTGTCTAAATTGTTGGGAGTTTTCTAGATGAAGAATTAAGATTCTTTACTCCATAGAGGCATATATTCCCAACCCTTTGCTTTTGGATGAGGAAGGTAAGGTCAATGTCCTGCCAGGTTTGAATCATCCCTCATGAAGTGAAGCAGACGCCCCTCTGAGGAGTGTTAGTCTGGCATATGCAATGGTCAGGTTACGGCTCTGGGAAAACTGTTGAGATACCTACGTTTCAGATGTATTTATGGTATCATACAAGCTAGAAGAATTAAAAAGGGCCCTGTTCCATTGTGTTACTGCACAAATCATGACAACTGGTGGTGATGTAGCTAGTATGGAGAGCCACACAAGTCTGCATACATGGAATTAAAAGAAGAAAAAATGGAAATGGAGCTAGAGAGGTTTTTGTAACTGGAAAAAGCCCATAATAAATCCATGAGCTATGCATAGCCCTAGGGCTTTATGACCACAAGCAGGCATGAGGGAATGATTTGAACTTAACCAAAGCCGTTAATTACCTGGCTGAGATCAAAAGCATAAGTAAGGGAGTATATTTACGATGCACCTTACAGGATATGTTTCAACTTTCTAGATTTTTTTTTTTATTAATTGGTTTGATTAAATAGATTTAAAGAGCCTGGGCAGAGGCTCCTAAATCATACTCCATATTGATCTAATGAAATACTCAATAAATTTACTAATATGGCTCCTTTGCTTTGTGCAGTCTGGGAGGAAATGCCACTCTAAATGGTGATAACTCAATGTGGAGCCTCAGTAGTGACTCATGGTGAGCAGAGAGGATACTGGGAAAAGGTTCTCCTGTGAGTTGCTGGAGTTTAACAGCAGTTCCAGGCTCCTGCCTGCTCTCCCTACAATTGCTGCTCCTACCAATTTCCCATTGTATTGACCAGCTTCTTCTGTGACTTCTAGATTTCACTGACATTCACCAGCTTGCTAAAGTGTGTGATTGTTCAATATATAGCTCAATGGAGACCTCCCCAAGCAGAGCTGTATTCCAGAGGTCTCTGCTTTATAAATACACCACACAATGTGTGGTCTAAATAAAATAAATCCTGTGCAGCTCAGGGTAGATCTACTGCAGAAAATGTATGATGTTTATTCCTTCCTGATGCAAGAAATTGAGAATGACTGGATGGAAAGTTTACAGTTTTTCAGAGTTTGCTTATATTGATGAGAATCAAGAGTTTGGGCAAGGATGAGCCCTTCCTGCCCCACGGCAGCAGGCTGTTATCACACAGTCTCTTTTGGCTGTAGCTTTGCTGGCAGAGGACTTTGCCATCTCCTGCTGCTGCCCCTTTCCAGATCTGCTGCAGTATTCAGCTATTTGTAAGGGCAATCCTTAGACCTGTTTCTGCCTAAATGAGCTAACAGTAAAGGCTACTTAAATGGCTTCATCAGGATGCAGTTGTGCAGGTGATGTAACCGGCATATCTGCGAGGGGGCAAAAGAGGAACCTGGAGGTGGTGGCAAGGCCCTAACACAGCAATGCCCCTCCAGATCAGCCTCCAGCCCCAGCCGCCTATGGCACATCAGCTGATTTACCTGAATTATGTAACTATTTAAGCTTTCTAGAGCTAAATAAGTTAGTGTCCATTTAGTGTGTGCCTGGGAAAAGCTAATGCCAGCCAATCTACTGAGGCCAAGTTTAAATACATGCAAGTCTGTCCACGCAAATCTTTGGCAATTTGGAGTTGAATCTCACTAGACAATTACAGGGCTTCCCAGCAGTTTGTGTGAGCAGCCACTGCTTCTGGCAAACATCAAAAATTTCATTCATGTGCCAGTTTTGTGTCATACATAATTACAGTTGTAATAGCAACTTTAATAAGGGTCTTATTTTTTTTAATCTTTATTTCAATTGATAAATTGAGAACAATACATTTTTGAACACTGTCTCAAAGCCAGTGTATGGCATCAGGGCTCTGCCTATGAACTGGGGAGGCTGTTCACTCTCATCCAAACATCCGTATGCTTTCTCTCGTTCTTACTTATTCTTTCTATTATCTTTTTTTCTTTTTCTTTTCTCTTGCACTTTTTCTCTTCATTCTCTTTTCTGGGATGAAATTGTTTTTTAATTATAAACATAAATCCTAGAGAAGAGATCCCACTGGTGATGTATTTACTAATGGCTGTGAAAATCAGAACCAGAGCGAGGCAGGGAAAGAGGAAGAGGGCAAAACCAAATATATTTGGAAACAGCCAACCAAGGAACAAATTAAAAATGCTCTTTGAGTAAAAACAAACCAAACAAACAAAAGAGGCTCCCCTCTGAAGAACGTAACCTCAAATCTTTTGTCTGCCTTTATTGAATCTGCATCCCCGGATCTTGGGAACTGCTTATAACTTTTGCCTGCTAGAAAATAACCCCTGACATTAAAAAAAAAAAAAAAAAGTTGAAAATTTCTTGGTCTCCCAAACCCCACAGTTCTTTCTTTTAAAGGAGTGAAGTTCTCATAGACTCATAGAATCTTTTGGGTTGGAAGAGACCTTAAACATCTGGTTCCAACCCCACTGCCATGGGCAGGAACACCTTCCACTAGACCAGGTTGCTCAAAGTCCCATCCAGCCTGGGTTTTTGTAATGTTTTACGATGCATTTTTGATTCTGAGGGTGAAAATGAGAGAGGAAAAGGATGAAACAAATCTTACTGGCTAGACAATTTAAGGCCACGGCTTTGTGGGGGCTAATGTCAGGGGAAAAGCCATCTGATCCAAGCCCTGCTTGCACTGCTCTGCTCATCACTTAACATATGCCCAAGGGATAACATCAAATGTAACTCATAGACCTAGTGTGGTTCCACTAATACCCATGTGTTCCAGAGAGTTATGCCATGCTTCCCAAGGAAAGGGATGGCCACAAATACTCTGGCGTCACAGTGTAGGAAAATTCTACATTGTGCAGCCGTCTGCTGATGGATCTTCTTAGTATTTACTCCGTCTTTCCAGACAGACAAGAGCTGACTGCATCTGCAGTGAAAAGCCGTAGTAGTGGCCCAAGTCCTCTTTGACAGTCCCAATGGTATTGCTTGCTCCTGCAAGCAAGTGCTGCAGATCTTCTGGTTGGGGCCTCGCCAAAATTTGCTAGACAGGACTAGGATGTCAAGGTGTATGAATGTTTGCAGGCATTGGTCACTAGTGGGCCTGGGAGAGAGCTAGAGGCTTTCATATGACTTGGTCTGACCTCCGAACTTTTCCTGTTTCACCTCCTCTGGTTTATTGCACACCTCATGGTGTGCAGCACTGGGGACTAATGTGCCTCCCACATTAATTCAGAGCTATTTCTTCGTGACTCTTTGCAGTCAATATTTCCATGTGTTTAGTTTTTGTCCTTCTACTTGCAATTTTTTCACCTCCATGAGCAGTAAGTCACCATGCTGTCCTGTCTTTTTATATAGTTATGTGATACCCATGCTACAGATGCTGCTTGCTTCCTATTTCCTTTGTTTCTGGCTTACAGAAACATCTATTATCCTTCTACATTTTCCCTTTGTAATGGAACTGTTGCTCTTTGGAAAAGGTACCAAAGGCAAAAGGAAATTATGATCTTGCTAGCAGTGATGCATTCAGCAATTTCCATGGGTGCAGAGACTGGAGCAGGATCACAGCAATGCTCCCTTCCTCCTTCAGAAAACATGCCCTCATCTGATGTGCTGTTATACAGTCATTCAGTTCTTTTTAACACCACTGCCTCCTTTCCACGAATGTTAGCAAGGGAAGAAGGGACTTATGTGTTCCCAAGAAACAACTGAGGAGGACCCCATAAATACTTAGGTATTTGCTACAAGGGCATCTTCAGTTCCTGAGAGAAAAAATACCCACAGAGTACACCTGAAAATAATTTCTCAGTTTCCAAGTAAGCCTGCAACTCCTCAACACATGATCAAATGCTGTTGTTTCTGAAGGAAAACACCATGAAAGGTGTCCAGTAAATTGTTGGTTAACTTTTAATATTTCTGCATGAAAAAAAGCAAAACACCCCCCCCCCCCCCCCCAAACACACACAAACCAGTAGGATGCTCTAGCCTTGATCTCAGAGTGTATGACTTGTGTGGGTCACCAGGGGATATAACAGCTAGGTAAGAATGTGGTCCTGAGGAATTCACTGCTTGCCTGTGAAAGGAGCCAGGAGCTGTAATCAACTTACTGACTGTATTTGCTCCTGCTGTTTGCTAATGTGTGAAGACAAAGCAGCACACTTTCAACTCCATCAGACTGAGATATTTACCTGTAGCCAGTTTGTGCCTAATCAAAATTAAAGCAAACCAGGCAAAATTAGCCTGTTAGCATTTTTCACTCTTAGCATTGGAGAAATGTCACTTTTTGCCCGGGGCAGTTGTGGTAGCTTTACCACAAAGGGAAAAGCTATTGTACCAGCTACATCCCTAAACATTTAGTCCTGGGCATTCAAATGTAGCAAGACTAATGATGTGACACTACTCTATTAATTTATGCAGAAAAGGAAGGAGGCTGGGGACTGGGTAGACCAGTCTTTTAGCTCAAAGCCTAATGTAACTGGCAAGTAACAAGCACTTTTTAGTCTTCTTTGATGTATGGATTTCTAACTTTTTTCTAACAGAGATGACCCTTTGTAGAATAATTTTAAGTCAACTGGAAATAGATTTGCTTCTCTCATTTACCATTTCTGCGTCCTTTGGAAATCATCCCCCCAGGCTAAAGATCTGTCTCTCTCTTCCTTAGACAGCGTGACAAGCAGCATGCAAGTTAGGGCTATTTTGTGTGCTGCTTTCTCCAAGCCTCCTCTACGGCATCCTTAGGAAGAGACCATATCTTGGGATCAGAGCCCAAGATCTTGTGTTTCATTCCCATCTCCACCCAGATTCCCAGTATTGCTTCAGGCAAGTTTCTTACCTGCTTCATATGCCAGTTCCCTGCATGTCACACCAAGAGTGCACCAGGTCCTCTCTCAAAGAGAGACACTCAGTAGATGAGCAAGTACGACATGATCCAGTGGTAGAAGCTGGCTAAGCAGGCATGCAGTTTGGGGATGACTTTTTTACTGAGTAGGCTAAAATTGCTCCTAAAGCTACAAGAGCTTTTGATTTTGGAGGCAAGTGCATGATGAAACAGAGATTATTAGTCAGCCTAACTGAGGTGAAGTTATAGAGCGCAACATGGACTTTGGAAACCCAAAAATCTGGCTTAAAACACAGGAAATAGTCTATGTGAACAACAGCACTGGCATTCAGAGCTAAGATAGAGAGTTCCTGGCAGTCTTTAACTAGTCAGAACAACTTCAACACTGCACGCAGCCATCTACTTACCAGAATAGTGAAGACAACAACTTCTTTAGACAGCAGCCAATTGAATTAACTATGTGAGGGGTTTCTGAAAAGGTGCTGCCAAGTCCCAGTGCCTCTATTCATAATGTTAATGCCACACTCAGTGATTTTGTGTGTGTAATTCAGATTACTGCCACAATTTGCAAACATGCAAAGAATAGCCCATCTCTGTGAGCAAATACTGCAGAAATAGTCGTGACCACTTTGCTATAGCTGTAACTGCACTAGTGCTACTAGTGCATTTCCAGTACCAGTAAAAATGTCCTGGAAATCAGAGAATGCATATTTAAGGCAACTCTTTAAAGCGTTATTGCTAACTTTCAACAGTCAGTTCTTCATTATGCAGGTTAATAGAGGGTAGGGGACAGTGGAAAAACCCAGATGAGGGCTCTGCTTTTGCAGAACAGGGCTCGTGGGGCAGAATAGCATCAAGAAACCACTTCTGCTGAGTGAAAGGCTGCCACTGAGTTTGTAAACCACTTCATCTGAGCTAATAACAGCCATGCTGAGACCCCAAACCAGCACGGACAGGGCAGCTGGGGTGCTTGTTCCCCTGCCAGGCTGATCCAGTGCAGAAGAGCCCCCATGGACAGCAAAGGGCTGATTTTTCCTGCTTCTCAGTGGTGAGCCACTCATGGAGGCACAAAGTCTACCCAAATTGCTTTCATCCAAAATGAAGCCCTGTCTTCATTATTTGTCTAAAATATAGCCCTGAAATCAGTACAACCGAAACATTCGCTGTTTAGTATATTTTAAATAACAGCCCTGATATAAGGCACTTTAGGAATAACATTAACATCTGGGCTGATCCCGCCTCCCTACAAAGTTTCAGCCTGATGTTAATTAAAACAGGCAAGTTATAAACCCCAGGAAATGGCAGCTGACCCTTGACTATGAGTGTAATGCTGTAATAATATGCAGTAAAAAAGAGGCATAGTCAAACTGAAGCCCAGTTCATTCATAGAATGATGCTCTTTCTTTCTCACCACTGTGCTTCCTTGATCTGGGAAGTGAGACCATTACCTCATCAGCACCCTTGATCGGCTGCTCTCTGTTTTCAGGGTGTTAGGTGGCAGAGAGGTGGCCTGGGTACCCCAAGTCACCCATAAGAAATGATCCTGGTGTGACAGGAGAAGCTGTCTTGTAAATCTTAAGAGTAAAACATGGTTTCCTGACCACGTGTGGTCACTGATGATCCTGTATTGCTCTTTGTCGGGACAGAGCTAGCCAGAGCAGCCCTGATGACTGAAAAAGAGAGAGGATTATTCTTTCCGCTTTATATTCCCAGCTGGACATGAATGGGGAAGGTGGAGGAGGATGTTCACCAGAAAAAGGATATAAACTCCAGAGCTGAGGGCAGAGCAGAGGTTTGCCATGTGCCACCTTCAGAGATGCCACTCTGCTCTGTGCTGGAGCAGTGATAAGATGCAGAGTTTACTTGCATGTGTCCATCACTGTAGCTGATCTTTCTTTGGTGGTCCGTAAGTGAAGGAGTGTAGGTGGATGCGATGGTGAGCCAGGTGACAGCTGAGAGCCAGAATGGTGAGATGGGGTCAGGGTGGAACTGGAGAAACCCCACAGCAGCATCACCACATCTCTTGCTGACTGAATATTAGATGTGATTTGGAAGTTATTAAAGGAATGTTTTTGTTGTTGTTGGAAAATGCAGTACTGTTGAAATTGGAGTGTTTCCTCTCAAGATGTTGTTTTTTGTCAAGCTATGAATGAAAGGGAAAAAAAAAACAACAAACACAAAACCCCTCCTGAAACAAAACAAAACAAGCAAAACCCCAAATCCAGAGGGCTCCTTGCCCTGCAAGCCTCTCAAAGTAAACCCTACAGGTTTCAGTTCCTGTGGCACATCGGAATCCAGCACAGCAGTGTTCACAGGGTCCCAGAGAATATGTCCCATTGTTTGTAAACAAATTAAACTAGCTTTTGAGCAGCTACATTTTATCTTCTCTGTGAGCTGGAGGAACCAGGATATGAGCCTAAGAAAGGCTTGGATGTAATGGATACACCCTGCCCCTTCTCTCTTTGAGGCATGGGAAAGGTCAACTTTTGTCCTCTAAAATGTGTCACTGCTATAAATATGACTGCATAATTTATTGCAAATTGTTTAGCAAATTTATTACAAACTATTAATAAACCTCCTTGAAACAGCACAATGAGTGTATGCAATAAACAAGGAAAATATTTGCTTGATTCAAACCACATTGGATGATGCTAAATTACTGTTGAATAGATAGATTTTGAAGGCCTGGAAGGATGAGCGCAGACAGCGCCCGGATGCTGCATTACTTGCCCAGAGCACACATGTCAGAAAATGTCGGGGAAGTGACCAAACCTTTTTGTCAATGGCTTAAAGCTGAGATAAGCCCCAAGTGTTTAAATTGGCAATTCTAATAGCTACCTCAATCCAATCCAATTCACAGCAGCTTGGCTTGTAACGCAATCGGTGATACAGTGTTAATGCCAACTAATCTGATAAAAATTGACACAATGACAACGTTGGGCCATTAGTTACCAGCAGTTTTTATGTCTGTGTAAATCCATCGTGTTTTACAAGGTACAGGGGATTCTGGGAGTGGGGGAATCTTTCTGTTTTTTTCAGAGCTGTGGAAATAAAGCGGTTTTGCCAGGAAAGCAAACTCACCCTCTTGCTGTGCGTGCTGCCTCTGAGCGTGATAGCGCTAAATGGCAAAATTCATCACAACTAATTTCTATTTGCCGTCTATTAGGCTACATTGTTTTGTCCTCAACGTCAGGTTAAATAATGAACCTCTCGGAATAGAGTAAATTAACCTCCACTTTATGTTCATGTCATTGTCAAATGGAAACATCACTTGTACAAATGAAAAAGATTCATTAGTAAAGCTAATGCATAGGCTCCACTCCAGTAAAAGATAAGAGCGATTGAGGCCTTGTCATAATGCCATGTTGAACCGCTGGCTTGTTATTTATGATGCCTGCCATAATCTTTGGAGATTATTTTCAGCAATAGTAATTAGCACACAATGCATCAAGAACAATTATGGAACAATGTCTTCGCTTGACAGGTATGCCACCCTGCTGCAGGCGAGCTATGATCCATGAGAAATTCAATCAAATCTGCATGCTGCAGGGAGTTTATTAATATTTCTCCTTCCAAGGCAGTTTGAAAGGCAGCTATGCTTGACCGGCCACCCAAAAATACTTAGCAGCATGATATGAGTGTGCTCCTTGTTAATACACACCTATCTGCACAGAGCCTTCCTATGCGCTTCCAGCTGATTAAAATAGGGTCTGTGATTTTGCTGTTTACCACAGTGAAAATTGCTACCTCCCCTTGCTTTCCGCCGGGCCTCATTCAGGGAAGGCTGCTGCTAAAGGAGCTCTGTAACAAAGTGGCAAATTCCTGTGCTGACACAAATCCTGTAAGTCTGCTCAAAGCAGTGGACTGCGCTGATTTACAGCTCCTCACATCCCAGCTTAGGAATCAAAGTATCCTCGATGAAGGCAATTTTCCACTGAATAGCACAAATGCAACAGCGTGGCAGTTTCTTGTTTCAGGCATCCCAGACAACTCTGTGTGAAGCCTCCCACAAGAAATCTGGGGCATCAATAGTGCACAAAGGAGAGGTGTTTTCGAGGAGCACTGCACGTGGATGGCATGTGTGGGGCAGTTTAGAGGCTGAGCATTAAAGGTCTTCGGAGCAATAGTGCTCATTGTGCTCCATAGGCAGCACCAGGGCGGAGCAAGGGGAATTTCATCTTTGCTGCAATGTTTGAGCTGTAAAGTCATCTCCTGTCCCCCCTTATCCACTGCCCTAAAGAACCTGTTGCCAGGTGGCTGAATGCAGCTTCCATCCTGCACAGGCTGCAGGAAGTCAGGAATGCAGGGTGGGGCTGTGGGAATTACTAGCTCCTGTAAGAGAGCTATGGGAGAGAAGTGGGAAATGGGCTTGTCTGAGCTGGCTTTATAAACCTGAAGGCTTGGGACTGGCTTCTTTTCTGCTGGCAACTTATACAACTAATAGCAGCATCTCATTTCAATGGTCAATGAGAGGATCATCTCTCTTTTTTCCAGGCTACCTAGGCTAGCTTAGGGCTCCATAAAAGCCAGACTGTAGCAGGAGACTGAGATCACTGAAGGCACATAAAGCCTAAATTCTTCTGGGGCTGAGAAAGGTAGAACCCCAGATGCTTTTAGGAGTGTTGTAACTCCAGCTGCTTTGCCATGAAACGTTTTATTTCCATAGGGTTCGAAGAATTCCTGCCGTGTGACTGATCATCACTTGCCTGAGCCAGTACAGAGCTCATGTGAGTATGTGGCACATGTAGTGGTTGCAGACATCCCTCAAAGTGTAGATGTAGCATCTGTAGCTACAACTGATTTTAGTACCCAGTGAATAATCCTCCTGGTGTTTTAAAGACAATGTCACACGCACCATGTGGTTTTTTGTTTTCTTTTTCAGTAGTGGCACGTGGATCTTCCAGCCAACTTCTAGGCCTGCCTAGGAGTGCTCAGCAGAACTGTACAAGATGGAGCCAAGCTGAGGTGAGGACATACACAAATCCTGTACCAGTCTTTAGAAATACGGTTGCTTTCCAGCTTTATTAAAAAATAGCAGTACAAAGCCAGAGAACACCTTGGCTGCATCTTACAGGACTTTGGCTTCATGTTTCTGGGCAACCTGGTCTAGCTGAAGATACCCCTGCTCAGTTCAGGGGGGTTGGACTAGATGACCTTTGAAGGTCCCTTCCAACCCAAATTATTCGATGATTCTATGTTTCTTAGATATGCAGACTGAGATAACTGCCTGATAAATACTGTTCAACATCTTCCTTGGTTACTAATAGACTAGGGGATATTTCATCATCCTCATTTAATAAAAGTACATCACTCTGCTTCTTTCTACATGCAGAAGTAGAAGTGCCAAATGCACGTTTCTGCCCATTCTGCATCATTATTAATGATTTATCATTGTCATCCTTTAATAGGCTTATATTATGATTAGGCTTTCTTTTGTTCTTAATAATGCTTAAAGATCATTAAGAAAGAGAACTTATATGCACATGTCAATGGGTGAAGAGACACCCTTAACACAGGGGGACATCCTGGGTGGAGAGAAAGAGTGTGGGAGGGATGGCTGATTGCATTTAGCAGCACCGACCATATTATAAAATAATCAGTTGAAAAGGAATTGTTGCTTTTTGTTTATTTTAACATTGTTTTCCATGGGGGCTGCTGCTAGGGGCTGAAAGGCACGTCTAAGTTGTGTTTTTTTCTAATGCATACATTGTTTGGTATTTGTGTTACATACAAGCTCTTTCCTTCCTCTTGTTTGGTATTTAAATGTATGGATGGCTTGTGATTAGGAGCAGGTGGAAGGGGAGAGCAGGACAAAGTGATTTTAAGTCACTCCTCTTTTGTGCCACCATCTGTTCCTGGGCTGGAGTGAAAGTGAATGCACACAAAACTGGTCGGCACCATAACTTTTCCAAAGAAAATGAGGATGATCAGGAGAATCCCAGGGGGCAATGGCCTGATGGGAGAGGTCACACCCTCCTCCTCTGTACCCTGACAGATTGCTGTGCTGCTTTTCTGCTTAGAACAGACAAGCCGCCATTTATTAATTATGGGTTGTTCTGCTGCTGAACCTAAAACTCGGACCCCTCTGTGCTCAGTGTTGTATTAACACAGCTCAGCGGCAGTCATTGGCCCCAAAGACCTTACAGTTTGCATGTAAGAAGAAAACAGATGGATACAATGAACCGACTGCAGAAGCATGAAGTAACCATGAGACAATTATGATCCGTTAAACTATTCAGGTCAGGAAATGCACTGCAATACTATCCTCAATTGAAACATTAGAAGGATGCTAAATGGACAGAGGGCAGAGTGTAATGATTAGATTTGGGACAATGGATTGAACGTTCTATTGCAGAGATTGCCACAGGATTTTTAATGACCAGTTGTGATCATGGTTTGTGTTTTACATACTACCCAAGGAACCTGCATCTCCAGTTGCTTTATACCTCCTTGATGTGCACCTTGTGAAGATCTAGAGGGCTGGTATTTAACACTCACATTAATCTTGATGAGATAGTCTGCAATAATAAAGCAGTGATAAGCACTAACTGATCACTGCAGCTTGCACATCTCAGAAGCTGAGTATCTTCCCTCAGAAAACAGCTTTTGGTTGCCATAGCCATCCCTGCAAAGCATACCTGCCACTCCACATACCAAAAAGCACTGAAAGTTGTTTGGGAACAGGCTCAGGATGTTCCAAAGGCGTTTGTTCAGTGTGTTTGAGTCATCTCAAGGCGAGGAACCTTTAGAGGGCACTTTAAGATACCTAGCAGGGCTTCTACTTTCTACACTGACAGTGCCATGCACATGGCACCTGGCAGAAAGTAGCTTAGAGTGTTTTTCCACCCCAAATTTAGCACAAGAACCATGCTTCACTTGGACAGAGCCTGAAAGGAGCAACTAGCCGGGAAGCAGGAGGTAAGCCTGTGTGTGCAGGTACCTGCAGCTCTTCTGTGCTCAGGGACAGCCTAAGCTCTGTGGGCTCCTCGCTTGCCTTCTGTCCAGCACTTAATTGCTCACTGCAGAGCAATACCAGACATGATGCTGTGGTATCCAGCTGAGAAAATCCCTATGGATATTCTTGAGAGACTGAAGACAGTACCAACCTACCAAGTTAATGAGCGCTTTCCACCTCTGCTCACCTCAAGGAAGGCTGAGGTCCCTCAACATCTGTCTGCTGACTCTTAAGTGGACTTCTCTGAAGGTGGTGCTGGCCTGAGATGTTCAGTGATGCTGCCGCAAACATCCAGTGAATAAGGACAGATTGAAGATGTCTCTTAGAGGCTTTGAATAGTTCATTGCTCAGAGCAAAGAGTCTGCCTGTTGCTGAAGGAGCCTGTCCAGACAGCAGGGTTTGCTGTTCTTGTACTCACCTTCTATGAATGTTTGGGTTGCCTCCAACCTATTGTAGCTCTCCAGAGTTTTACAACTTTAAATCAGGTATTCAGTGCTCTTCGTCTCCATGTTGGTCTATACAGCCAAACCCTGACAAAAACTGTTTAATGCTTTATACAAGTATTTTCTTTTTAACGATTCCGGCCAGAGATGTTGAGTTGAAGAACCAAACTAATTTCATGTGCTTCTCCAACACCCCATTATGACATTTATGACATATTTTTCTGTTTAGAAGGATGATTTTTTCCAGATGCCAGCACATCTAAAACTACCTAATGAGATTTCCACAGATGTAGATTTTAAAACCATTTACGGTATTTTTATTTTTCTCTCTAAGTGATGATGCTTTCCAACTGAAACATTTCCCGTATAAAGCACTAGAAACAGTTCAATGTTTATCAGATTCATAGACAGAAAAACTTGCTCATTTTAAAGCAGGTATTGTAACTGAGTCTTGGATTTTCTACCACTTGATTTGAAATGAGTTTTTTCTTTGGTGTTGGTCAAGATTTAAAGGTCAAATTCTACATCTGGGGTTCAAAGTGGATAGGGATCACTTCAAAAGCTCTGTACCTCTTTTCTGCAGTAACACCACTTCCCTACACACAGTGTCTTGCATTGCAAAGAAGGTAACACTGGATCTGTTTTACACTAGGAAAAGACAGGAACAGAAAGATGAAGTGACCAGTGGGTGAATCTCCCTCTTTTCTCCATGGGTGGGAGAAGCCTTTGTTTCCTTTAAGGCAGTTGATGCTTTCCCTGTCTTGTTGTTTTCATCTTTTGGGGGATGGTGATGATGAGTGCGCTATACAGGATGGAGTCTACCCCTCTACTCCCTGCTCTTCTTCCCTGAGTCTCCCCATTTAGGAGGGAGAAAAGCAGGCTGAGAAGTGTTTACCCCACCAGATGAGGACTGTGCAAGGTCATTCAGGGTCCCCAGAAGAAAGCCAGGCATATGCAATGTGGCTGTTATTTGATCTGAGCCTCAGCAAGGCAGGATGTTTATACTGTTGCTGGATGATCATTTTCACCTTTGTTCTTTACACTTTTCTTTCCTAATGCAGCTGATGAGACCCATAGTTTGCTTAGGATCAGGAAAAGCATCTAACTCTTTGAGAACCATCCCCCTGGTGAATATGGAACAACACAAGGAAAAGATTTTGTGTTATTCTGTGGATGGCACCAGGATTACTGGCTTGGATGTAATACCCAGGATGTAGAGACATGAGAAAGCTGTTTAACCATGTACTTGGTGGGTGTAAATCCTGCAACCTACTGCTTCCCCACATTTCTTCTGCTTTCACACAGAACAATTATTATATTTCAGTGAAGAATGACCCCTATTACACTTGAAATAAATTGCAGCATTGTCTGGAAATATTTAAGCTGAATCTCTTTCACTCCTGTAAGAACAGAACACCCACAACCAAAGAAGGGAAGTTGGGCCGTTCCAGCACTGAACTCAGCCTTGCAGATGTCTGTCACCTGTTCCTAAGGAAATGTGCAAGTGTTTGGGAAAGAGCTGGGCTTCGTTGTTATTGTGGGAATCTGAAACCACTCTGAACTTTGCCCTTCTATCCCCTTTCCAAATTTCTTCTTCTGTTGTTTTTTCAGAAGAGAAATTACTATGCTCATTCTTCACTAGCTGGTTTGCATTAAGGGCTCTCTTCTACATAATGCCAAGTGCTCTTAACTCTTGCCCAAGCACAAAGTTGCTCTGACCTTGCCAGAATTGAACTATAGCATTCAGATTTGGCCATAAGCTAGAAAGTCAATCTTCAGTCCACGTTAACTGATCTCTTCAGGCAACACTCCCACTCCTGCCTGGGAAAGGGTGTCATTCAGCATGACACATGGTATTAATACACAAGAACAGACCATACCTGCAGCAGTGTTTCCATTTGTGGGGCCCATACTTCTTGCCCTACTAGGCAGTGTGCTAGACAGGAAAATGTGCAGTGTGCCTTCAATTAGCTAGTGGGGCTGCTAAACAAGACGCTATTGGTCCCTTACTGAAAAGAGCAGAAGTCGGATGCCTGTAGAACAGGAGATAAAACCTTGTGGTCTGGATCTGGCCCCAATCTTCTTTTGGAATAGCCCACAGCTAGGTTACTCCCTTTCCATTTTCACCAACTATATGAGACTCTTAACTGAACTCTATCACTAAAAGCTTGTTCCTTTACCCCAGCAGTTTGGCAGGTCACTGTGCTTCTCAGGAATGTGACTAAGAGAAAGCTTTAGTAAGTGGAAAGCATGGTATGATGCTTGTCATGAGGAATCTTCCCAAACTCGTGCCATTGTTACGCAGCAGTCTGTCCTTCTCTGTCCAAGCTCAATCATGTCTTGGAGAAGCTGCTTTCCAGGCTTCAGACTGTGTGAGCAGAGCTCAACTGACTCTTCCATGGGAAACCAAACATGCTGCAGAGCTGGATGTTGTTTTGCAGGAGAGGTGCCCCACATCTGGTACAAACTTATGGACACCAAATTTAATAAATTAAGAGCAGGATCAAGACAATCATCCAGATGCTGTATTGGGTGGGACTGCCAGCTGACATAATTTTGGATCCAGAAGCAGGTTCATGTCCCAGCAAACAAAAGAGGTATGGGTTTATTTTGAGTTAAAGCCAGCTTGAATATCTGCCTACTGCTCCTCAGTGGAATGTTTTGGTGTTAGAAACCGTTCAGAAGAGGGTGTGAATATTGTCCACCTTTGCATTTCGTGTAATAAAATGATTCCTGGTCAGCTGCCCTGTCAGTTAAGAATAATGCATCCAACACTTTGCATGATTAATCAGATGTCAGGACATATGTTCTCTCCCAGCATATCATCCCACGGCAGCCAGCAACGCATTTACAAATGTAGAAAGAAAGAAAGAAAAAAGCAATAATAGGAAAAAAGAATTATTTTTATGTGTACTTGTCTGAAGACATATTTTTCCATTCAGTAATTTGAAAAAAATAACCATCTGGAAAAAATCATATTATGGACAAGGCGTGTCATGACATTTACAGCAAATATTTTTGCTGCTAGCATCAAAACCAGCCCTTTGCTTTATCAAGGGCTGAATATTCATATACACATATATGTTCAGTAAATAAAAGGGCCTCTGTAGAAACTCCATGCTGGGCAATCCTGTGCTCCCAGCATTCACATTCTCATTTGTTTATATTTTTTTCAAACCCCTATTTTTGCATCTCAGATTTAAGTGCCTGTAGTTTCTTTCCTTTGCCCTTTTGGTCTCAGGAGAATGACCATAAAAGGCACTTCTGTGGAAAAAGTCCTGATGTAAGTAAAGGTATCAGGAGGTTATGAGGTCATGAGCATAAATAAGGCAAAGTTTCCAAAGAAATTATCAAGAAAATTTATAATCATGGGCAATCTTGTTCATCCGGAAGAAGAAATGAAACGTGCACATAAAGCGCCAGGTTTTGAGAAGGAGCAGGGAAACCAAACAGCTCCTGTCATCTTCTAGATTGGTTGGAGCCTCCTGAGGATGTTAGTCCCTGCAAGCTGCCCTGTGGCAGTGCTGCTTGGGGCTGAATGACAACTCCCCTCTCTGTGGTGCTCCTCCTACTGAGGTAGAAGGTCCGTTATTAACACTCAGCACTCTTTTTTGAGTCTAGAGGCTAATGTATGGTTTACATGAGGTGTAAGTCTTGCACAGGGTCCTTTCACATAGGCAGACTGCACCCACTTTGGGTTCTCTGCAGCCTGTGCATCCCCTGCAGGATATTTTCTCCTTTGGTGTATCTTCAGCACATTCCTGGGGTGCTGTGTATCCGGTATCTGTACAAGTATCTGCAGCCCCCTCCAAAGCAGCAGCTCTGCGGGTACTGTTTCAATAAGGAACATGCCTTGAAAAGGTGAATGGAAGAGAGATGTCAGCATCTACATTGGGGTGGCAGAGAGAAGGTTTACAGAATAGTAAACAATGGTGACATCAGTAGCTAAATGTTCCCAGGGTGTGGGTGCTTGAGTTTCCCTGAGAGCAGACTCTGTCTGTCAAAAGGTTTTGGGCTGTAACATTTATACTGCTTGCAACATCCAATTACCATACGTACTATAAACTCATGTATATTGTAAGCTTTAAATGTTCCTTTAAAAATATGATTTAAAATATTAAACTATAGGAACTGTCAGGTAGCACTGATGCTTATGTATTTCTTTATCAGGTAGTACTGATACTTATATATTTCTTTATCATATGTATTTAAAATCTAAAAGGTTATAGGAATCCTCCCTGTGTTTTGCATGGATTTTGAACACAGCCTACTCTTTTACTCAAGCAGGTACTTTGCAACTATTACCATTAATTTTAAATGTTTTTCCTTTTAGCATCTTATGAGCACTGCCTCCCAAGGTGCCTCCACAAATGATGGAGGTAGCAGACAAGCAGTTGCTCTGTTTAGCTCTGAGCGTACCAAAATTTCTTTGAAATGGTAACGTAGTAATTCTTTATCGCTGCATGTGAGTACTTTGACATAAAGGAACGGTGATACCTTCTCAGGGAGGAGGGGCAGTGGAAATGAATCATAACAAAAATCAATACCCCAAAATTTGAAATCAGTTGATGCAACTATCTGAGTTCAACTTGCTTATTAACAGACCTGACCAACCAGTTCCATGTGCTCCCTGTTGCTAAGTTGCCTCTATAAACAAATCAATTAATTGATTTATTCCCCCCCCCCCCCCCCAAAAGCCTTTTAGTGTATAAGCAGGTCAGGCAGCTATGATTTCATTCTACTTGTCTACTCAGCACTGGCTTTGTAAATCAGGTTGGAATCCCAGCTCTTCATCTCAAAGATCAGCAGTGTCATCTGCAAGCTCAAACAGAGAGGTGGATCCACAGAGGAACATCAGCTCTCTGAGAACGTGGAGAAAGAGTGAGACTGGATTTCAGTGTGGGAGTGGAAACTATCCACCATGTCCAGGAATTTGGAGTTCTTAGGTCAGAACCTGTCCTTAAGGATTCAGGCTTAGGTTAAACTGGAAAAAATAGCAAGGAAAAAAAAGCATGGTTTTAATTCGGCTTTTTCTTCCAGCTGTTTCTGAGTGAGATCTTGACTGAAAATCTGTTTGAACTGGCTAATATTAACCTACCTCTATGATTTGAGGCCAGATTCTAGTGAGAACAATGTCTTGAGATTTTAGAGATGTCACAAATAGCCCTAGGCCTCAGTTTGCTATTAAATTTGTGTTTAATCTTGCCTATACAGTGAAGCTGCCTTTGCAGATAGTCCTGGTGGCCCTATTGGTGGGCATGATTAGAAGCTGGGTCTGTTTTGCCCAGCATGTTACTGCTTGACAATTCACCACTGGGTTTTTGAAGCTGCGCTCCTGATGCCAGGCAAAAAGGCAGCAAGAGCAAGCCTGTTGCAGCTTCAAAGTCAGAAAACAGAGATATTCCCACAGTACACTGAACAAAACAAAACAAAACAAAAAAACAACCAAAAACAAAATAAACCAAAAAGAAGAGGGAATCTAGAGTCTTCACTGTGTCAGCAGTAGCAAAGGAGACAAAGGGCTCGGTCTGGAGCTGGCATAGCCACAGGAGAAGGAAGAACCACAGCTGCCTATTATTGCAGAATGATGCAAGCTGGATGCAGGCAGACCCTTTTAAACTTCCTTAAAACCAATCTATCTTCCTGCTACTCCACCCTATGTGATGGGCTGTTTTAAGAGGTAAGAAAAGCATCTTGCTAAATAGCTTTGGAGGCTTGCTGCCATTAGCAGAATGTTGAACTCCTTAGCAAATGACTTCTGGGCTCAGTTATTTACTTAATTAGTTGTGATTGTATTGAATGAATTCCTAGTCTTAAAGCTGAGTGGGAAGTATGCATGTGTAAGGACTAGATACTGCAGGACCAGTGCAAATGGAAATTGAAACCGTGGAAGCGCATGGAAACTACTGCTGGTTTGTGCCTTGGTAGGTTGTTTCTGGGGGAACAGGTTACAGAAATGGAGACTAGCAAGATAGGCTTGTGTCTACTGGATGCATTAGTAAAGAGATCAAACCCAAAATGTTTTAGCCAAAATTCGGGATGTTTTCAGTTGTAAAAAGACATCTTTCCTGAATCTGGCAACACACAACAAAGTGGGTATCTAGTGGGTGTTTTGTGTTAAAACTAGCTATTTTAAAATGCTAATAGTTTATATACTGGCGTGTCACTTCACATATTTCTTTCCTTTCTGTACAACTACATTCTCCTTGGATGAAGAAGCCAGAGAGTGAAACAGCCATATCTTTCTGCAATGGGTTCCTCTATATCTCCTCATTTTTTCTTTTCCCTAAAAGTTAAAGTTGTGGATTTTGTGGGTGTTTTCGTGATTTTTCAACTGGACACATACCGAAAACCAGCAGAAAATAAACTGGAAAAAAAAGAGAGCAAAAATGGAGAGAGACAAATTGGGGAAGTATCAGTGATTCCATCACAGTAAGTTTCAAAACCTAGTGAAGAAGAAAAAAGAAGGGGGGGGGGGGAAGACTTTAAAAAATCACCCCAAATATTTCAGAGTGAAAAGTTTTGGCATAAAAAAAACTATGACATTTTTAAACAGTTCTTCTGTTTGTTTAAATCAGTTCCAGTGCTATCAAGTTAGCTTAGAAACAGAAGGGCTAGAGTCAAGAGGTTCAAAATGCAGGCTTTTAAAAAGCAAATTGAATTTCCAGAAGGATTTCATGGTCTTTTGTAGAGAAAGATTGATGCTTTTCGGGAGTCAAGGCTTGGACCAGGCTTGGGGTTTAAGGCTGAAATCATATAAACTTTGTTTCTGTAGTTTTTGGCTGCACAGCAGCAAACATCTTACTCCATTATCTTGATTTGCAAAAGCATCACAAGGTTCTAATGAGCCCTTGGTTCCCTTCCCGTTTTAGTTTAGATGCAAACTCTAAGCACTGGTGGCTGATTCAGGCCTTGGGATTTGAGCCTGAACTTATCCTAAAATTGAGAAGTGTTGATCTTCAAGATTTTGTCTTTTACCTATTTCCAGTCAAAATATGTTTTGTGTGACTTAATCACTTAGCTAAGTAAACTGAACACAGTTAGTTGTTTGTTTCTTTCTTTATTTTTGAAGTAATTAAAAGTTAATTCTCTCCACAGTTGAAACTATACTCTGAAGCAGAAAAAAATTAAGATTTTATTACTACCAAGGGTTTTGTTATTGAACTAATGAT
This sequence comes from Forpus xanthops, assembly GCA_032466535.1. Lineage (NCBI taxonomy): Eukaryota > Metazoa > Chordata > Aves > Psittaciformes > Psittacidae > Forpus > Forpus xanthops. The sequence goes on from JASSUY010042440.1 coordinate 57,129, forward strand.
ATAATTATGCCTCTCTTCAAGGTGATCCAAGGTAATAATGCCTTTTCTCTGTAGGTTTGAGGTCTTGATGAACATTAATTGAATACCTGTGCTGGTTTTGGCTGGGGTAGAGTTAATTTTCCTCACTGGAATTTGTACGGGACTGGGTTTTGGATTTTTGCTGGAAACAGTGCTGATAATACAAGGATATTTTAGCTATTGCTGGGCAGTGCTTGCACAGAGCCAGGGCCTTTTCTGCTCATCACTCCACCAGTGAGGAGGCCAGGGGTGTACAAGGAGTTGAGAAGCAACACAGCCAGGACAGCTGACCCCAACTGACTCAAAGGATATTTCATACTATACAACATAGTACTAACATGTAGAGCTAGGGGAAGCTGGAGGATGAAGAGAAGGAAGTTCAGAGTGAGAACATTTATCTTCTCAAGTCACCATTATGTGTGATGGAGCCCTGCTTTCCTGGAGGTGGCTGAATGACTATCTGCAATGGAAAGTGGTGAATGAATTCCTTGGTTTGCTTTGCTTACATGTGTGGCTTTTACTTTATCTATTAGACTGTCTTTATCTTAACCCACAAGCTTTTTCACTTTTAGTCTCCTCACTCCAGCTGTGGGGGACTGAGGAAGCGGCTGGATGGTGCTTAGCTGCTGGCTGGGGTTAAACTATGTCAATAACTCACCTTAAAAACAACATAGGCTAACACTTGTGTGCTACAGCGGCCATTACATTAGCTTTAACTGTAGGCAGACTAGCACATAACATTGCCAGAGAACACCTATAAGCATTGCTCTCTGTGTCTTTACAGCCAGCCAAAGAAAAGTGAGCAATGATCCCAGGGCTGGTACTGCTTTTGCCCTCAGCAGGACCATCTGGTGGCTTCACAGCCGATCTGGATGCCACCAGCTGGGACAGCCCTGAGCTGTGCTCTATTTCATAGAGCAAATAGGACCCCAGAGCAGAATGTAACTGAAGAGTGACAGGCCAATGTATATTTAGGAGGAGGAAAAGCAGATCTTCCGATTTCAATCCATCCTTTCCCAGGCTGTCAGCAAGCAGATACTGGATCAATAAGACATGGCTTACCCCTCCTACCATGGTGAGGTAGCCATGGCCTTCACCTGGTGCATACTAATTTTTGTTTCTCTCTGGCAACTTTGACCCTTATATACATTTCTTCACTATACTAGAAATTTCTTTTATGTATTAAAGAGCCTTAAAAGGTCCCTTCAAATGCCAAAACATCAGAAACAGTGGAGAAATGTACCATGACATTCAAGTTTAGGCTTTTTTTTTTTTCCTCTGACTGCTTCTTTTCATCTCTAGAGGAAAGAGGGACCTTTCAATGTGGGTCTTGTTGGGTGCTCATTTTGTTTTCAGAGGCAGGACACTAACTCTGCCATCCCCAGGAGTGTATGACCTCTATCTCTCAAAAAAAAAAAAACCAACAGACAAAACCCCTCATCGTAATTAATCTTTAACTTTATCTCTGATTACTGCAACAACAAAGCAACCTTTTCTTATGCCACCATTCGATATGCTGAACATATGTCAGAAAAGACATGGGCCATCCATATCTTATCTTACATTAAGAGCTAGCCAGAAATGTACCTTCATTACTGTGACAGTCATGTCAAAAAGAATCCATTTATTGTCAACGCATCCCAACTAACAATGTTAATGGACTCTTCTCACATCTTCTCATTTGTTTCCTACATGCCTATCAAAGAGACAATGCAAGATAGTTACCAAGCTCTGGGGGGTGGTGTATGTATTAAGAAAGCCCATGAATGCTCCTTGGATTGCCTATAATGAAATGAGGTGGGGATGCAGGAGGAGGCATTGGGAAGAGGTTTCTCCAACACCAGAACAGACCTAACATAGAACTTCAGCTTCCTCTGCTGCTGTATTTCCACAGACTCTAACAGTTCTTCTGGGGATTAGTTAATGAGGTTGATTACTCCACTGGTTAGCAATATCTGGAAAGGATTTACCTGCATTTCGCCTCTGCACAGTTACCGGTGGCTTTGATGGTGCTCAGCACTGCTGTGAAGGATAGATGTCCTCTGGAGCTGTCAGAAGGTGAATGTCTGATACTGGGCAGGAGTGTTTTATATGTTGTGTCTTTGCCAAGTCAGTCACTGGGAAACCTATTCTGAGAAAGACTCTGCATTCCTGTTATGAATGAACTCGTCTTCTGCCAAAGTATGACTGACTGACTGCTGCTAATCAGCAGTAACAGGATGACCTTTGCAAGTGAATAGAGCAAAAGGCAATTTGTCTTATAGAACTTGTACAACTGTTTTGTTTAATGAAACAACGTGATTATAATCTTCCCACAAAGGCACATAAACAATTAAAGTAAATCTCCCTCACATGTTGCTAGGTGTTTACATAACTCATCCTCCTCTCTTATCAAATGATGTGTACAATGCACTCCTGACTCTGGCAGAACTTGGATTGTGTAAGCTTAATCAAACCTGATAAACAAATGTGTTTCCTGTAACGCTGGAACAGCATCAGCACAAGCCAGCGCACATTTATTTATACACCCAGGTTCTGTTTTTAAAAAGACTTCCAGTCACCAATGTGCAGTACTTAAACAGCCAGGGGAAATGCAGGAACGTATGCTATTACTAAGGGCATAGATATTACACTCTTGGTGCCTGTAATATTTTCTGCTTCCTCAAAACTGCCAATTTTTGTTTGAGTTTCTTACTCAAAAGATGACTGAGAGGGCCAGATTGTTGGTACTTGCATTTTCTACTACAAGTTAAAGCAATCACAAAATTCTTTGCTTACAAGCATTTAACAAGCGTACCCCAAAGAAGGGTTGGGAAGCTTTCTTCTGCTGCCTTGACACTGTCCTACTGTGTCTGGTCTTGATTCATTGAAATGTCATCTCACAGGGGCTGAACCAAATGATCAAATTGTTCATATAACCCTAAGGTCTGAGTCTTAAAAGTTTTCTTTTTCTCTTTCTCTTTTTTTCCTTCCCACTTTATGTGGGAAAACTACAGAGCCTACTTTCAGCACACAGGAAAAGTGTGTTAATGTGCCAACATCAAGTGAATTCCACGAGTCTTCTATTCATTAAACTCCCAGTTCCTCTGCATATAATTTATATCAGTTTGGTTATGCTCCTCCAGGGTGTGCTACTAAAAAAAAAAAAAAGAAACAGGTATTTAGCCAAAAAGAGGTGGTTTTGGCTCCAGAAATCAACTTGCACCTCCTCACAAAGGAAAAACAGACATGTTTTGTCAAAAAAAACAAATAACCAGGCCTATTTTTTAAAGCCTGCAGTTAGAAGGCATAACATTTACATTGTTCTGTAGTGATTCTCTTTTCCCAACACGTGCAAAACAAACAAACAAAAAACCCCTGTATTTCTCTCCATTATTGGCCTTATACATACATGACCCTGCTTATAAGATCTAGTGGTGACTTCATGCTTGTAGAGGACCGTTTGGTGATGGATCTGACCCAGACCATGGCCCTGAATACAGCGCTGCAGCTGGGAATGATTAACTCTGCTCCCAGGTTTTCACTTGGGCTCCTGGATAGTGAAGCTGACTCTTGGATAGTGTGAGACAGACGAAGTCCAAACCTCTTAGCCAAACATTGTAATGTTAAAAACAAAGGGCTAAATTACTTCTGCTCATGGAAAAGGACTTTTACCAAGAGCAAAACTATGAGATTCCTGCTGCCCCTTCCCCCTTTTTCTGTTCTCCTCCCCAAAACCAGCTGGGTCCTCCTGAGATTTCTTGAAGCCTCAGTTTTAGGGGCTGGAGTGAGCCAGTGAAGCTGATTTGCTGGGAGGCATCAGGTTGCACAGTGCCCTTTGTTAGACTCTCTAAGTTAATTATGCTAATCGGAGCCCTGAGAGTTCTCAAACATGCCACATAAATAGGACTGCTTCCTCTTTGGTAGAGCCTTGACCAGGGGTAGTACAAGATCCTCTGTGGCCATAGGGATGAGGAGCAGATGTACATTTTGGGGGAGGGATCTGCCGCTGCTCTGCCTTGTGATGGGAGCAAGAATGAGGTGTGCTGTGAGAGTGTCTGAACCTGATTTCTAAGGTCCTGGCTGAATCTGTGTTACTTTCCTCCATAAATTCTGGCAGGCTCTAAAGCCTCATCTATAAAAAAAAGTGAGAGACAAGAGAAACTCTGAAGACAGGTTCTGAGTGGGTGGGAGACTTGATTAATTGCAATGTCAGACAAAAAGAGAAGGACATATTTTAAAGTAACAGCAAGACCTTTCCACTGAAATAAAGTAATTCTTGAATCTGCTCTGCTACATGGGCATTAATCTTGAGTCCCTCCTGGAAAGCCAATGGAGGTGATGAGGGTTGGCAGGGGAAAGTGAGAACAGGATCTGGTCTGTAAGCATAGAGAGAAACAGGGCAAAGGAGAGGAACACTTTTTCTTTCTCTGGAGCATTTAATTAACCGGCATTTGGAAAAAACACTCCTATTGGAATAACATGCCCTATTCCATCATGTACAGGCTCTGCTATTCATGTCTTATTTGTGCATTCCTCTCATGCCACTGGTACAAATAACACTTTAAATCTGTAAGTAAGAGAACTTCTGAGCTTTATATTACTTGTCTAAGTATTTCAAAGGACCATGTTAAAAATAATATCAGGGAGCTCAGATTATTCAAAATCATGTCCTCACTGAGTTTTTTCCTGGGGAACTATGATATAGAGCATAAATGAAATTCAGTGATAAAGAATTTAACCGTTGAGATCAGAATGCCCCTGTCTGCCCACATGTCAATTCAATAAACAGCTACTCAAAGGAGGAGGGAGAAAAAGACTTTCTTACTTTTACTAGTTGTGTCCACAAAAGTCCCATCTCTAATCTCTCAGGGGATGAACTAAGGCGTACCTCTTTGTAATGTTTAGTGATTTACAAAGCTGGAGAACGTGAAAGCATTTACTGTTAATGGATAGCATAATTTGCAATGATTGTCTGTACTTTGAGAAGTTATATAGGTAAACTTCACTGTACACTAGGTCCCGCTCCAGTGGAAACTGATATAGAATGCTGAAGAGAAAAATCAACTATGGGTGGGGAAATGTCTTTAATTTCCAGAAACCTTACCTAAACATGTACAGATTAAGAGCTTAGAGTCCTTTAAGGTTTAATTGATATTTATCTTCTTAAAGTACCATCTTTTTGATTTAATTTCCTTCTGACACTTTTAAGATAAAGCTGGAGATAAAAGAGCATGGTTCAGAGATCATTGGTGTCAATGAGAGTTGCTTAATTCACTTCAGTAGGCTTTGGTGTCAAACTTAAAATTAGGGATTTCCTGAACTGCGATACAAGCTATAGCCCATTGAGGCCAGTGGAAAGACAGACACTAATTTTAATGGACTTTGAACCAGACCCTGAACACCAGGAACAAACTATTTGGGTGGGTGGAGTTAAATACATAGGCTTAATCTTGGGGATCAGAGCTTAAAAACATATTCAAAATGAATCCCGGTATTTAGTGAAAGTCAGTCATTGTCAGACAAACACCACCCTAGATTTCAGTTGAACTAATCCCAAATTGATGAACTGTCAGTTTGGCTCGATGTCTGAATAGCAATCTCTCCTTTAACAACTACTAAAATAGTCTTTGGACTCACTTTCTGGTTATTAAGGTACAGGTACAGGATGGGCTTCCCCTATTCATGCAGATAATATAATATACATGCTGAAGAAGTGCAGAAAAGTGCTCTCCTTTAGCTGTTAATCAGCTTACCAGTTCTTGTGCAGAAAATGCTATATTCTGGACTGTGAGCCTGGCAAATAACCAAAGGGGAAGTGGATTTTCAAATACTTATTTTATTAATCTTTAAATATCGCCTCACTAGGACTCCAGGTGCTGAGTGGTTTATAACACTCTAAATTGTAATCATGGATAATTTTTAATCCTGTGCATACATTCCCCTGCTGTAGCTGAATTGAATGGGGATCTCACATACTGTAAAATAGACAAGAGCTGCCTACCAGATCCATTCCTAGTCTCTGGCACAGCAGCACAAAGAAAATTTCCTGCTAAACCATCAAGTCCTTGAGTGATTTGTAAAGCAACATAGGAGACTGAGAGCATTTAAGAGGAGGATAAAGATACAGAATCGCACGTTTCTGCCCCCAGCACATCAGCCAAGTGGGACCTAATCCAACCACCCCCTGTAGTTAAATGAAGAACTTGACTAATTTTTGGATCAAACCCAGGTAGTGCACTGTCTCGCATTAAGAGCACTGCACTTATCTTTGAGTTGTATTTTCTTTACTTTGTTTCTGTACAGATAGTTACTCGCTTGAGGGCTGGAGGATTTGCAGACCAACAATATTTGAGGTTTTCAACAATATCTTCATATTTCAGGCACATTTTCACATAGAACTTCGGGTGCTGCACTATGACATTGAGTTTATTAGGTTGGCACAAGAGATATTTAGAGGACTTTGTCTCACCCTCTTTTCAGCATTTATTACCTCAGGGGTACAAGGCACAGACCTGATTCACCTATTGACTGTGGCTTCCTTCCAGAAGAGGGGAACTAGTTATAAGTGATGATCATTTTAACTTGTGGAAAGAGTTGGATATAGGTCCATTTAACTGAGGAATAAGAGTTGGCAGTAGAGGTATGGGTCTGGCAGCTGGCAATGTTTGGGGAGATGGGAGAGAATTTCATTGCAAATTGAATTACAAGAGGATCTATGTGACAAAAGGAAGCCTCCTAATGGAGTTTGGTGCTTTTTCCTTGTGAAAAGCCATCAAGGTTTGGATAGCCGGCACTTCTAATTCTGTTAAATGTCAAAATTGACGCTTGATGGGTCTGCAGGAGCCAGGCAATGAGCAGGCCTGTGCTGACATACCAATTTGGTACAAGAAAGAGATGAGGAAGGGACTTCTCAGAATAAGAGTGAAATGTCTCTTGAAATTTAATTTGCTTAATAAGGTTTTAAAAGCATTAAATAACAAGGCCATTTCTACCCTCCTTCTAAAATAAACCTCAAGCTTCGTTTGCAGTTTTCCACTTGTAAGCGAAGGATCTGTTGTTGCAACCCTGGAATGCTCCCAAGCAAATGATGCTTCTTTATTGAAAGCAAATGAAGAAAAAAGAGAATCTGTCAAGGGGAGAGAACAGTTTAATTGGATTAAAACCTATGAGCATGTACAGTAGGGGAGGAGAAAGCTCCTCTATCCCCGATTCCTGTGGAGAAAGCAAGGAGATTACCAGAGGGTGAAGCAAGAGCTGTGCAACACAGCACAAGCAGCCAGCCAAAGCCTGGTGTTAGCCAGTGCAGGGGCCCCAGAGGAATTGCTGGTTTCTTTTGGGTGGCTGAGGAGTTCTCCCTAGGAAAGGGTGTCTGGCAGTGCTCATTAGAGGGAGTGCAGGTCTCCTCTGGCACTGAATGCAGATTAAGGAGCAATGTTTGTGTTTGTGGTTCATAAGCAGTCAAGTAGTGTGTCCAAAATACATTTCACTTTTTCTCTAAAGGGACAGCCTGTAGATTCAAGCCTGAGATTTCTTATGCATTTCAAATGACTTACTCCAGCCCTGGTCTTTCATCTGCACACTGTTATTTAAAAGAGTCCTGAGTTTTGGATTCCTTTTCATCGGCTCTCAGGGAAGCAGGGAAAGGTGCTGTTATGCTGTACAGTCAAGCTGGGAGGATGCAGAAAGTCACTTGGTGAGATTCATTTGGGTTAAAATTTGGACAAAGAGAACTGAAAGTCTTACTGCAAAGCCCCAGCTAATGATGGTCCATGGTCAAACCATTCCACCAAAACTTTCCTGAGCGCTCAGGCTATATCTGTTCTGCACCCCATAGGCAAAGTTTCTAAAGGGTTCAGCACTTTAAGAGCCCTTCTCCATGGTGGGTCTGAAGCCTTAGAACTGTGGATCCTGAGCTATTTCTGGAACAATGCTTAGGTCCATATGGTGGCCCACATCAGTGTTACACTTGTGAAGAGATCTTAACATAAACTGAAATTTTGAGGCCTTGGGATTGGTGCTGAGTTGGTCTTGAAATGCTACAGCCCCTGTGCTACCAGAAGGGGTGGAAAGTGGAATTTGTCCGGGTAATTGCACAAGGAGGCAGGGACAGGGAATTGAGAAAGTTCTGCAGGTTGTGCTGGGGGAGGCGGCTTTGATTTGAATATGAAGGAGCATTTGGAGCCAAACCAGCAGCAGATTGCAGTACCTTCTTAATTCTGTGAGCCACACATGAATGACCTTTTTGTCTGCCTCCGCCTGCCTGCAGTGGGGGGTTCTCCCCCCTGCCTTTCCCCACCACACACACTCATTGATAATATACATGTGCTAAATAGGATTAACTCTCCCTCATCTGCATGAGTTGTTTCTCTCCCTTGGCCACTCAACCCAGCTTCCCCCTCTCCCCTCCCTCACCCTTCAGCCCCCCAGCTCCTTCTGGAGCTCCATGTGGGCCTTGTGTGGAGTTTAGCTTCCCCATTGTAGGGCAGCTGGTAATGGGAGCGGGGCTGAAAAGCCGGCTGTCAGGCTCAGTGCTCAGGAAGAATAGGCGGACGTCTGCTCTGCAGCTTTCCCTTTGATAGAGGAGGATAATCCCTGCTATGAGAAGGCTGAGACAAATGGAAAGGGAGAGCGAGCCCAACGCCCTCCCACAGCCCCGAAGCAGCACAAATTGCAAATCCTGGGATTTGAGGGGAGACAGCTCATCCCGCTAAGCACCTTGTGATGAATCCATTTCTTCCTGGAGATGTCTTTCTCTGGGAGGGAGGGAAAGCAGTGAAGCTCTCTGGAGAAGAAATGCCCTTTTTGCAGCCTGAGCAGAGAGCTGGAAATAGCTCTCTTCTCCCCAGGAGCCAGGGACAGGATGCAGGAGGGGAGGACTGTGCCCCCTCCATTCACACTTTCATCAGGGAGCATTCCCACCTGCTACGTGCAATTAGGCAGTGAGGGGAAACTGGGAAACAAACTCAACACAGCCAGGATCAGACTTCCCAGGTTTCTTCTCCAGTAGGAACCATCCCATGCTTAGAACTGGGAAACCAGGGAGGGGATATGTCTTGGAGTGGGGATCTGGGATATGGGGTGGCAGCCAGGAGTGGAGCAAGTCCTAAGGAAGAACAAGAACTGTGTATTGGTATTTGAGGGTTCCCTGCACAGTCAGGGAATTAGGCTTCTACACATGGTTTAGAAATAGGGTGAAGGACAGTCCCCGTGGGCAGAGGTAGGAGCTGGCTGTTTGAATCTCAGTCCCAGTATGTGACATGTGATGGTCTATTGATATCTCATCAGTTAGGGACTCACCACAGGAGGCAAACCCCCTGGTTCAAGTTGTCTTTTGAACTCAAGCAGTCTGGAAACTTGGATTCCCACAGCTCACGTGGGTGCCTCATACTCAGTCAGGTTGGGTGTTTCTGACTATATCTCACTTTCTGCACGATAGTCTTAAGGTGTTCATTTGGCAAGAAATGGTGACTTAAAATCAACTCAGAAAGGAGCATTTTTCTTTTCTGCATGTGCATTGTGAGGGGCTGGCATTCCTTAGCATGTACCCAGAGGTTTAAGACAATGTTCAGGCAGGATGTTAAATAATTTTATTCACTGATGTTTATGAAAATCCATGGGTAAGGACTTGAGCCAAGTATTACCATGTTGCTTAGTAACACCCAGGGCCCACTGAGAGAAGATGATGAGGCAGAGCCAGAACAAGAAACAAGAAAACATAAAGCAAGAAGAAGTGAGCAGGGCTTTTTAGCTGAACTTTGAATTTCTTCTGCATATCATGTTGAAGCTACTCTGTTTATCCATTCTTGGTGCATCCAGTCCTTTAGATGCATAGAGTTTAGCTCTAGATTAAACGCCTTGTTCCCTCACATTCTCCAATACTGAGTATTCACCTGTACTCAGGAACTTTTCTAATGCCAAAACTTTGTTGTGTGGAAATGTTAAGCCAGGTTTTCTTCAAGCTCCCTCTGTTTCCAGCCAGCCTGGGAGGGCACTGCGAGAAAAGCTGCTTTCCCAGTGTTTTAGGGGCTCTTCTCCCATATGGGATATGAAAATGGAACAGCATAGCAAGCAAATGGGTGGCACTAACAGAGCATTTGAGAACCTGGAAGGAACTTTTGTTTCCAATTCAGCTTTCAAAAGAGGCAAAAGGCCAAGAGCTTTCATATTATTTATTCCAAACCATTTTCCCATTCTTACTTGAGGCTCAAACAAAAGTGGCCCATGCCGAGTCTTGCAGATGGATTAGCAATCAAGCATACAGCTGCACATACCTGGCACTCAAGCGCTCATGCTAGCCAGCCTCCTAAGAGCCAACCTCATTTTTAGTTTTTGGGTGCTGGAATGTGGGAGTGGGTGGAAGGGCCAGGATGTGAGAAGCCTCCACAGATGTTTTACAAAAAGGAAGTGAATCTATAGTTTAGGCAAACTGATCTAGTTGAATCTCCAGATTGTTTTCTTGGAGGGTTTTTTGAGTCTTACTGGAATTTCTGATAGAAATTTGGGACATAGCTTATTTTATTAGCATTGATTTTCCTATATTCCTTCATCTTCTCCTCTTGAGACTATCCTGATCATCTGGAAGTGAGGAGCTGACCTTACTTTATAAGCAATGAGAGATATGGCAGTTTGCCTCCAATATAAAAGTCTTCATAATGTCATGAACAGTTTTATCTCTATCATCCTAGATATACCTTGGAAATATTTCCCTAATTAATTTCAAAATGTTGAGCTTCCTTATTCATAAGGGCCTACGCACTGAATACCAGCTAACTACGGGCAGCTTGGTGTGTCACCCTGCTATACTGATCCAAGGGAGCAGTTTTCTGGACAGCAAACTCCCCACCAAAGCAACAGAAAACTCAAAATATTGACAGCAGTTCAGGCAGAGTTCATAGGCTTGTTACAACTGTGAGCTTAACCCAGTTGAAAGTCTGCATGTGAAACCTGGCCAACAGTGGGCTTGAAACCACACACGCTACATATGGTTCCAGCTAGACAAGGAGTATGGCAGAGGCTGCCAGAACAAAGTGAGATTTCAACTGAGATTTTGGCTTTGTTCAAATCCAGAAACTTCAAAATGCAAATTCAAGGAACAAGGACTCCCTGTAAGTTGGAAATTAAAAGCAAGAGGCTAGATTTGCCCAGAGGAGTGTGATGTTGAGTGGGGCAAGGGGCTTTCTGCTGGCTTTAGAAATGCACAGCCCAACAGAAACTCTTTGACACAGTCTGCACTGAGCAAAGATCCTCTTTCATGGCACCTACAAATGTATCAAGGTGTACAAGGTGCCTTCTATGTACCTAAATCCCCATCTTTGTCCATGTGCCCTGAGCAGAGGTCAACAACATGTAGCAGGAAAGATGCTGCATACCTGTGTGCGCACACCAGGTTGTAAAAATCTGCAAAACTCTTTCATACAAAACTAATGGGCAGGCCTCCCTGTAATGCAAAGCAGCCTGTGTTCTGTTTGCACTTGGAAAGCTTGGAAATAAGAGTGAGGTCTGTGTTGGCGCGGGGAAAATCTTGACTCCTCACAGCCAGCAGTGCTGGCAGCCGGAGATGATCATTGTCAATAATAACGCAGGAAGATTTTGCTCCATTGTTGCGGTTCATTATTAAATTACATAATTTTCATTTTTTCCATCCTTAAGCTTTACCACTTAAAATGGTTTGTCCTATGCAATCAAATGTGATCCCTGAGCCTCAGCTTAAAAAGCCAATAACAATGAGCATTCTCTGGAATGGAAAAATAGAAAGAAAATGAAGGGGTTATATAGTAATTCACTTAAATATGTGTGTAGAATCTAACTGAGAGCCTGATGCAAAAATACTGAGTGAACCACATCCAGACCACCACTTAGGAGGCACAGATGTAACATCCTGATGCTAGGGTCAACCCGATCTCACAACCCTGGGGAGAAATAGCTTTGGCATGGAGGTGGGCGTTAGGCAAGTCCATTTTCTCAGGGATTTGACTAGCTCTCTGATCAGATATTTGACTATAGTTCAAGCTCCTCATTATAGTGTTTGCAATGGGCTTCAGGTTTTGATGTGGTTGTCCCTGTGCCTCAGTTGGAGAGAGGTAAGTTTTAGAGTTAAGTTCGTGCAATTCTTTGTGATGATGTCAGTGAAAGCCAGGATCTGGATACTCAAACATCATGAATTCAAACTGATAGAATTGCTTAATTGCTATGATTGCTTTCCATAGAACACCAGGCAGCCATGGGGGAACTGGGCTTAGTACTAGAGAGCAGGGAAGAATCTGAAGTGAGGAGTAGCAGCTTCAAGAGTCTAAACCCAGTTATTCTATTCCACCAAGAATTTGTTGCTAATGGTGCCATGCAAGTGCCCAGATACATCTTTTTTTTTTCCCCATGCCAGCAGCTCTCTGTATTAGAAATTCAAGCATGATGTGAAATGTTGCTGCAGTTCATTGTCCTGAGGCATCAACCAACCAGGAGACTCTTGCCGTAGTCAGTATGCTTGGCTATTCTCCTTTGTGGTTCCATTTTCTGCTGGTTTTAATTTGGAGCTTTAAATCCAACATCTTGCCCTTCTCCCCCACCACTAATGATAGTGACTTATGGTGTCTGAGTTCAGATTTCCAGTGAATGTCCATTTCTAATTGTGGAAAATAGTGTTGTGTTGATTGGGTAGATATTGGGGGGGGGGAAGCCTCTGAATGCTTATCTTCAGCCCCTTGTTTGTTACCCTTACTTGGTGTGTTCCTTCTTTTGTCCAGCTGGAATGGATGATGCTCAGATGAGTTCCTCTTGAAAGATTAAATACACATCCCCACAGTCTATGTAAGAAGAGCATAGAGCAGACCTCTCACTGTGGTAGCTGGTAGCTTGTGTCCATCTGGAAGAATTGCCTTTTGACTTCCTGGCCCTGCTGTTCCAATGTGCCGAGGCCTGAGCTGCAACCTGCTTTTTCTGATAGTTCTACTTGCCAGAGCCTAGTCTGTGCTGGCCACCAGGAATCGCATGGATCGCCTCCTTCGAGGCAAGACAGAACTGGTGAAATATAGCAATGCTGCATTAAAACCAAAACTGAAACAAACCAATACATTTTGAGGCTCCCTGGACCAATCTGTTTTGTTAGGTAGAGAGAACAGGAAATCTGTGAGTTCTCCCAAAAGCCACATCAGGGGTTTTGGTTCTTTCTTTTCTGACCTGGGACACTGACCTGAAGCCAAATACTCAAAGTGGAGAGAGGAAGCAACAGAGTGAGCCCACACACACTGAAAGGGGTAAGGAAGGGCAGGATTTCGGCAGACCAAGCCGCTGTGTCGGAAGGATCTACTTAAGAGCTAGTGATTCACAGTGGAAAAGTTGTTCTACTTTTTCTGCCTTTCTTCCCCCTCCTGACTCTTTGGTTTTGTTGCATTGCTCCTGGGATGTTCAGAGTGACAATAGGGCAATTGTTCCTTCATGAACAGGGCTCGAAGAAAGAGTGCAGAAAAAGTGACACGGCAAGAAAATATGACAAATATTCTGTAGCTCTTTGCAGAATACTGCCATTTCCTCAGGATGTGTTCCTGAGAAGAAAAATATCTATCGAGATACTTAGTTTAAACAGGGGTTACCAATTGTGTTTCTCCTCTTTCTGAACATACAAAGCTCAGATCTCCCCCTTGTTTGCCCTCTTAGGAGAAAATGCACCTAACATTAATAACATTTTTAATCTCTAAAACCCAGCCTCCAAATGTGTTTGTGGCTGTGTATACACACAAACTGTTTTCCCTTTGTCTTCCTATCCAAAATGCAAAAGCATCTCAGATGTTGTGATTCCTTCAGGTTTTCCCCCGTGGGAGGATGGAAACATGTAACATTATCTCCTAGCTGCCTACTGCCTGTCTCTGAAATTAGCATTTCGGTGACTGAAAGGTAGTTAGTTTCCACATAAAAAAAAAAAAGGAAAGAAAGAAAGAAATGGATGATTAGTACAAGGCTGACACTAATAGTAATAGGAGATGAGGGTTAGGGTACGGGACATGTTGGATTACTAAATGAAAACTGTGATTTTACCAGACATTCTCACAGAACAATGAAAGGGGCTTTTGCAGAATAAATTAACTATTTGAGTTTCTGTGATTAGCTACCTCAGGAAGGAAAAGTCTCACAGGGCATGTTAACACAAAGTTAAAGGAAGGCTCTTTTACTATCCCAAATCTGGGGTTTCTAAAGTATTTTTGGTTTTATTTCGGGGATATTCTCCAGATGAGCAAAGGCAGAGTAGGTGCTCTTGGGTGCAAAACTGAGGAACAACAATGCAGAGTCTTCGATCTCATGTTAATTAATGAGCTCTGTTGTTTATGGTTGTCACACCAACAAATCACTCCTTGTGCAAAAATTAATCATGTCTTGTGTGTAAGACTGCTGGCCTTGGTGGCTTGGCTTCATCAGCAAAGGCTCGAGCTGAGGTACTCACCTTCAGAGAGGCATAACAAGGGCTGGAGCTGTGGTTTGGCAGCTGGCTTTGCTAGGCTCAGCTCTGAGAGGCAAGAGCTGGAGTAGCACAAAGGAAGAAAAGTCTAAAGAAAACTTTTGTCCTTTCTTCTTCTTTCCCAAAAAGACTCCTTGTTTTTTTTCCTGTGTTTGAAGATGCTCCTACCCCAAATTGGTAATGTGAGGCTTCCCACCTTTTGCTATTAGAAAGTTTATGCCTCCTGTTGACAGGTAGTGGAGAGGGAATATAGTGGAAATCTTGGTCTTGACTTTTTCTTTTCAGCTCTGTTCAGAGCCTGTAGCTGGGAGGAGATATTTGCTCTGTGGTGATCTTCTGAGTAGAAACCTTCAGGGAGCTGTCAGCTGCCTACGGAGATCAGAGAGAGACATCCCCAGTGTGTGCCAGTGTCCCTCAAGAAGCTTTGCACATTGGCTTTGCTGGGCGCCAGTGGTGTCACCTCAGACCCTGAACAGTTTTTGAGTGTGAACCTCCAAGTAATGCATCAAGGATGGGTTTAAGTAGCCATACCTTGAAGAAACTCAGCCACTGAAATAAGGGCGGATGCAGAGGTGGGAGGTCCCTGGGACTTTGATTTGTTTCCAGCTTTGTACATAAAAAAGCCTGAAAAAAAATCTTAGAAACCCTGAGCCAAATCCATAGGGGAAAGAGAGCTGAGGGGGGAGGGACGATATTACTGAAATCCTACAAAAAATGATGATGACAACATCGAGGGATGGAAAAAACGTAACCCAAACTCTTTTCCCCAACATACTCATTAATTGGATGCTTTTAAGATCAGTCCTAGAGCAATCCACCCGTGCTCCAGCAGATTTCTGGCACTCAAAAATATAAAATGTCACAGTAGGGATAGACAAACAGGGCACTGTTTCTGCTCTTAAATGTTCTGGTTCCAGCTGGGTTCGAATATGGAGTAGCAATACTGGGAAATGATGGTTCCTACTGCACTCTATGGATGGCTGGTTCAGTCATACTGCAAGCTTGTCCTGCAGTATATGGAGTACAAGCTGCTTGTATGTATCTTAGGAAATGAATTAGAACAGTAATAAACTGTCCTGAACTTCATATTTAGAAGCTGTATACAATTTCTTAGGTAGACTAACTGCTTTACTCAATAAGCTCCTGGCCAGTTGAGACTGATCTTTGGGTTTTTGGATTTTCATAAGCACTGTCCATGACTCAGGAGGTGGGATGGGGATGGGGGCCACGGGCAGTGCAGTCTGTGTTCAAAAATATTTCTGATGTGTGGTGAGGATGAGTTTGGCAATCACCATTTGGAGTGGAGTGCTTTCATTTGCTCTCGCCACCATATGATCCTGACTTACTGTGAAGACTAAAATAGATGTTGGCCCCTATTCTGGCATCTAACATCAGACTGGATAACAGCCTGACATTATCCAGTGTAGGACTGCGCAGCACAGCATGTTTTATCCCTGCTGGGATGGTGGCTTCCCAGATGGCCAAGAGGGACAATTTGGGGATAGCTTCAGACTGAGCTGCAGTTGCAGAGGGAGCTGCAATCTGGTAGCACTAGAGAATGGGTGAACCAAACTCCTCACTGTCCATTGGCCTTAGATACTGCGTGGTAGCTGTTTTAACCTGATACATGCACTTTTGACTGTGCTCTGAATTAGGAGTACTAACCTCACAGTTGCCTTTTAATAATCCATTTCTGTATTTTCCTGTTGTTTTGAGGAGGTTCTGCTGCCTTCCCACCTTTGCCTGAGGGTTCCCATTCTCAGTCAGAGTGGCTGCTTTTGAGAGGAAGTTCTGAAGAGGGAAGAACAGGAACAATATTCATGTGTTTGAGGTTTTTTCCTGGCTGAGTTTTAAACTTGACTACTAGAGTATTCACAAGTTAAAATTGACAGCCTCTCCTGGTGAGCTTGCCTATCTTAAATCAGCAAGGGTCTCTGCTGGCTGTGGCTGTTTGGCCTCTAATGGCAGCTGAAGGCTTAGGCAGCTGTAGGATAAGTTCATCATGTCCTGCACAAGGCAAACCTCGACACTAGAGTTGGGGCAGCCCAAGGGAGATGACAAGTTCAGAGCCCCTAAGGCTGGTTCATGTGCTTTCCTAAAGACAGTGTCCTCCAGGGTAGGAAATGTAGCTGCTAGGCACCTAGCACAGGTGGTAGTTAGTGTCTGCTGCTCTGGGCTCCTACCACCAGTTTAGAGGGAGCCAGTAGTATTTGCCTCTAGCAACTTGGGAAGAAATTTTGGGGAGAAGTAGCTTTTTGACGGTTAAAATAATGCTTCATTGTCTCACTCAAAGGATTTAAAAGTAAATTCTGGTTTAGTGCTTGAATACTCTCTTGAAGTGATTGAGAGTGCATTTACACCTACATCTCTTGTAGGGGCAAGATGCTGCTTGCTTTGCCCGTTGCCCGAGTGGCATGGCAGGGAGCCGGGAGCAAAAGCCATGGGAGCATAGTATGGGATCTAAGCTCTGGTCAGGGTAGATAAGCCATCCTTTGCTTATAAGAGATTCCTTCATCTCAGCAGGGCCATGGTTCAGGAACCTGATTTTAGGCACTGATTTTGGAAGTTGATGAGCCAGCTGCAAAATTTGTACCTTTAATCAGTGTCCCAGACTCAATACAAAACTGAAGCTCTAGAGGATGGCTTTTAGCCTTTTTTGCTACAACTGAATACGTTGTTTTTAATATTAAACACACATTATTTTTAATCCAGAAGCCTGGCTTTCTGTTGTCAAACAACCCATTTGTAGTGGGTTCTTCATCGAAGTACAGGAAAGAAATACTAGGTCCTGGAAGCCAGCTCCATAAAGAAACACAAAGGATATCTTTCTGAATAGCACACAAGTGTGAAAGGAAACATGCAGTTGCTGGAGAAATGGAATCGTTTGTACTCAGTGAAGGGAAAAAAAGGAAGGAAAAAAAAAAGAAAAAGCTTTTCAAAAGGAGATCTGTGACTGAAGCTCTCCAGAACTGTTTAACCTGTTGGGGATATTTAGCAGATGAATTCTGACCCACGTTCTCCACTTTGCTGTACCCTGTGACAGAGCGACACAGCATCTGCCGCTTGTGTTCCTCTCCAGACACGCTCACAATGCCGGAGGAAACGGGGGAGAAAATTATGCAAATTGCTCTGAGCAGATTACTTTGACCAGCTGCTCTTCTTCCTCCTCAATCAAAGGTCTGCCTGCGAAAGCCAATCTAGATTATATATGTCAGTCTCATGCTCTGCGGCTGAGCCACTGCCTCTTGGTTTCTTTCTCCCCAAACGGGGACGCTTCTCTACAGCGAGGTAAAAATACAAAGCTCTGAGGATAGCAATTGCTCAAAAGAGGGCACAAGGGGATGGGAATTCCTTTTGCTTTTCATGCGGTAGCACCTTTCCAAATCTCTTGCTTGGTTTCGAGGGCTATTCCTGGAGAAGGTGGCTCACCTCCATGCTAGCAATTATTGAATTTTTTTATTAAGCATGATGAAATGCGGCAGAGGGATAAAAAAATGAGCAAAAAGGCTCCCTAGATGGCGTGTTGGTGGCATGGCCTTAGGTGGTGTTATTAAGCACATGGGCTGAAAGCTGAGTAGTTTTACCCGATGCAACCAGGGGTGCTGCTGGCTCTTTATTATTTGTGTTGCTCTTGCAAAGTGAAATTTATTCACAAACACAAACAGGGGCCAACCTGCTGACGTGTGCTCACCAACCCGCCAGACGTGGCCATGACGCTGCTCTCAGACAGACCCAGGACTCCAGCAGCGTCCGGCTGCTCCAGGCTGAAGCTTGTCTCCCTCCCTGACCTCTCCTGCCACACGCTGCCTACCCTGCACCTTTAACAATGCTCAGAGTCCAGACAAGACTGCACAGCTTCATAAATGATTAATATAGTCTTTGTTTAAGGAAAAAAAAGCAAAAGAATGCTGCTGCACCAGAGAGCACCTAACCCTGGCAGATCAAAATATAGCCCTGTCACAGTCTTGTGGTGAGCCAGATTTCACTGCATTAAATCACGATTAAGGATTTCTGTAAGTTTGATGGAAACTTCGTGGGTTTTTTATCCCATATACAAATCAAAGAAAGTCTCACGTTAGCATGTGATAAAACACACACACATAAAGATGTGAGCTGGATGTTGCGGCTGATCTGTTGGGATGCATCCTCCAGAGGGGGCAGTTCTATTTCCAGAGGTTTAAGGAGATTAATAATTCTGTCGCCCTGGTTTATTTTTTTATTGGTTTTATCCCATAGATTTTTTCCCAGTGGATGCCAGAATCACTGAAGATTGTACCTTTTCAGTATATATCTCCTTCTCTGAATTCCTAATCCAAAATCAGCGCAGCAGTGCAGGAGGTGCTGAAGAGCCTCACCAAGCAGGCATGTAGGAGTTCCATTGCTGAGCTGGGGTCTAGAGCTCAGTGGTCTACCAGTTTTACCTGTTTTGTGTTCACCCACAAAAGTGAGATAGGAGCAGGTATCTAGTGAAAAGAAAAAAAAAAACAATCGAGCAAGCGAATTTTAATGAGTGGGCAGAATGCTTCTAACAAAAACTATGTTTGTTGAGATGCTGAAGGTAGTCAGCATTAAAGAGCAGACCTCCCTGAGCTCTCCACCACCACATGGCAAAGGTGAAGATGGCACCTGAGCCATTGGATTCAACACAAATTATTTTCATTTTTCAATCATGTGGTACGAAAATGAGTCAAAATAAGACAATGCAACTGAAAGCAGAGTTCTTTTTTTCTTTTCCTGGCCTTAAAGCACGTTTTTAAAGGTGTCCCCTGATGTTTTTCCAAAATTTTAAACCCTGATTTGATTTTTCACATAAGAAGTGCATTGGCATCATCCAGTAAAATCATCATTTACATTGTATTCTGTGTACCACCCTTCTTAACATTCTTTACAGAAAATGTTTTTAAGAAGGAGACAGTGACAAATAAAACCCACTGTGGGTTTGTCCTATTATTTCTGGATTGCCTGTAGTGCTTGCCTCAATGGCAGCAGGATCTTTGCTGACAGCAGAGGAGTCTATGGGACTAGCTGCTTGGTCTAATTTCTGTTTGCTGCCAGATAAGTCTGAGCAAGCCCTGTTCAGGGAAAAGCTGCAATTATAGCTGTGATCTTGACACCAGAGTTCACCTGCTTTTCGGGAGAAGTTTGCAGAGGTTTGGGAGCTAATGAGCTGCAGCTAAAGCAGGGGGAGCTCTGCAGCTACTTTTTTAGGGGGGTTTAAGTTCCTCGGTGCTGTGTGTTATTCAGCTTTTCTGTCTTGCTCTGGGCCCACAGAGTGCATGTTCTCACTTTATTTCTCCAAGATTTCTCTTTGGCTCTATTCTGCTTTATCAGGACTGTCTTGTACAAAGAATTGCTGCAGTGTGTTGATGGAATGAAACTTACCAGTGAAAAAAAACAGCCCTTGAGACATGATGAATTAGCTGCATTTCAGTGGTAAAAATGGTCTCTCGTAGCTGGCTATTAACTACACTCTGGTGAATACATTTTCATGCAAGAGATGGTTTGCTATTTCAAAGGAGTCTCATTGAGACTTTATCAAGTTATTTTCAGAAGTTTCAAGTATTATTAGATGGTAAATCCTACTGCTCAATTTTATAGTCACATCTTTCATTTGCTGTTGCTTCTCTGTGTGTATTCAGTGAAGCTGGGTGGGTACTGAAGGAAAAGTAAAGCCAACTACCCTGAAGAAACTGGAAAAAAAATAGATCTATTTTCCTGTTACTCTAGCTTAGAGAAGCATGACCTTGTATTTCATGGTACTGTGGAGCAGACTGGAAATCACTCTCTCACCAGTATGCTTGCATTTCTGAGCTGAAGCCAGGATTCTCCTTATCTTCTAGAGAGCGCAGCCACTGATGTGCCGTTACGGGTCATTTGTTAAAAACCTGTGCTTTCTATTTTTGACACACGGTTAAGAGGGTTTGTCTGTTTGGTTGGTTTATTTTGGTTTTAGTTTAATAATGAAAGGAAAATTCTAGCTAGCAGGATAGCTCAGAAAGTTAGGCAAAATGATTGCCTGTCAGATCAACATCTCTAAAAGAGGAAAGAGATTGAGCCCATCAGTGGCAAGTGGGAAGGAATAACTAGTCCTGAGCAAGCTTTGGAGATGGATGTTACTCAAGAGCCACCGATCAAAACAATGAGTAATTGGCAATTCAGCAGAGTGGCTAATGACTTATGTATGAAACACATATCCTCTCACCTGAAGAAAGAAGTTTCTTTCCAGATCTGGACTAGACTGGCCTGTTTCTGCAAATGATCTGAGAGCATCTCAGATGCACTAATGCCATCGGAAATTTGAAATCCGTAAGGAATTGGATCATCCTGTATTTACTGTGTCTCTTCAGGGAACCTTAATTACAGAGAGGAAATGACTTGCTGGCATTTGCACCTTCCTGCTTTGCCATTGAATTCATCATGGTCAGTATTTTCCTTGTCTACTTTCAGTTTACTCAGGCTGTAACTTCAGTGGATCCTTCACTCAATTCCAGTTAGCTCAGGTCAGTGTGTAGTGAGATGTCCAAAGGAAAACTCAGGTGCTGAAGTAGCTTCTGTTGAACCAAGGGTATTTTAGGGAGATGTTCTTATTGGATCTGCTGTCTTCAAGCTGGTGAATGCATGGAGAAATTCTTGTCCATGTTCAGTGTGTAAAGGAAGGGTGTTAACTTCTGTACCTTACCTGAATTCTAGCTCCTGCCCTCTCTAAAACCTGTAATTTCACGTGGATAAACTGTACTTCAGTGATCTATGGCTGTTTTTCCTGATGGCAGTTCTTCGTGTTCCATCCCATAATTTACTGCATTTCACTATGGAATAATTGCTGAATAAATCTATGAACTTATAGACAACAGGATGATCCCTTGTTCTTTCCCAGTATGATCCCTTGTTCTTTCCCAGTTCATACAAATCTTAAAGAGTTGGATCTTGTTTTCATATCTGGTCTTGGGGAAGACACTGACTTGATGCAAAACTGCCCAGTTTTAAAGCAGTTTCTGACCTGGACAGTGCTGCTGTA
This sequence comes from Forpus xanthops, assembly GCA_032466535.1. Taxonomy (NCBI): domain Eukaryota; kingdom Metazoa; phylum Chordata; class Aves; order Psittaciformes; family Psittacidae; genus Forpus; species Forpus xanthops. The sequence continues at coordinate 78,590 of JASSUY010042440.1, forward strand.
AGGGACTGTGGGCAAGAGATGGAAATGGAGATCTGCTCTGTTGCAGCAAAGATGACCTGCTATCCCTTCTCATTTTTTCCTCCTCTGAGACATTCTTTGCATCTGAAAGTAATCCTACCCCAGTGGGACACAGCTCTGTCGCTCAGGATGCCTTGAGAGTTGGACCTACAGGGGGTGTGAGGATCCTTGAAAATTCAAATTGCTGTCTGAAGCAGTGTCAGAAGTACAGAGCAGACAGTGAGAGGGAAGAACATGCTGTTTTGCTCAGCCTTCACACTGAGATGCACCATGGTTTGCTTGCTAAGTTCCTCATGGCTTTAACACTGGTGAGTGATGTGGATTTATCCCATTTTATTTTCAGATGCACAAGCCGAACTTAAAGCTGGAATTGGTGGATGCAGCTTTTCCTGCCCCGCAGAGCGAGCTGGTTTGACAGGAGCATCAGCAAGGGAGAATAAATACAGAGAGACACAGTGTGATGGTAATCGCTCCTACAGCTCACCTCCTTGATGCTTCTGAACGGGATTGCGACAGAAGCAAGAAGAAAGGGTTTCTCTCTTAACTTGGTCCTATAATTCCTTTCTTCTCTTTTCTCTCATCCCTTCCCAAAACCCCCAGAAAGCAGTGAAATCTGATAGGTAGTGAAATCGAAACTCTGTCCTGTTACCAGATTGCCCACCACTAAATCTGTGAGGGACTTTGGGATATTCTCTATGACTGAACAAGTGACTGCTCTGTCCTGGGGGTATAAATCTAATGCAAGCTTGTCAGCATAAGCCTTGTATATTTACGGGAAGCTTTCAGAGGAGCTGCACAGGATCAGAGTTTCTGTTCCGCTCTGAGACACAGCAACTCCGGCATGCCTGGGAACAGAGAGGCACATCCCAGGCACACGATGCTGCGCCATTGCTGAGTCCAGAAGAGCAGTGATGCATTTGTGCTGATTTGTCACTTCTGGAACCAATGTAAGAGACCTGGAGTGGGAGCATGAAGGATGGAAGTGACACCAGGGTAAGGGCAAGGAACATTCACAGTATATTTAGGGCAGAAGCAGATAGTGGTAACAATTGCAGGGATCATATATAATGCAGTAAAACTGTCTACCTGAAATATAAACAAAAGCCCTTTCCTGAGGCAGTGAGGGGTGATCAGTCATGCTGACAGTCTCCTCAGCTAAGCAGCGAGGACATCTCATTCAGAAAGCACAGACAGAGTGTAGGACAGTGCTTATTCCTCTAATGGCATCATGGAAACAGCATCTTTACTCTAGTGCAGAGTACTAACTCCTCTCCAGACATTTTATATGGCCCTCATGGGTACGTGCTAGCATCTTTGGGGTTTGCTACACCCTGAGCACCACAAGGGTGATATACATGCCAGGATGCAGCAGAAGATTGGAGGATTTTAATTAGTTTAGAGTATGCTCTGAATGTAACTCATTCAAGGATATGTTGATTAGCTGTACTGGATCCCAGATCAAACATACTAATTTAACTCTTGGATGCATTCACTCTGCCTCTAGGATATTTCCTTTAGCGAGTAAAGCAGGACAAACCCAGTATAATTCAGTCCTGCACAAAAGTGCCTCAGACCTGAGGAATGAGCTCTGCTTTCACATATTTTTTTTTTCAGCCCATAAGAAGGAAGACTGTCCTCATTCTGGAAGGAGTGGAAATTAGGCAGATGACTTCCATTGCTTCTCAGGGTAATTCCCACGTTCTATGGAGCATCATCTTTTCTGGGCAGTTCCCTCAGTGCAGACAATAGTGACAGAAAGCTCCGTGAGCTGTAGGCTGCTCAGTGTGCTCCCTATCGCATGCTAATTCTTTACCCAGGCTGATTTCAGAAGTCTCAGAAGAATGAAATTCCACTCTGAGATATCCAGATACAATTCAAGAACAAACGTTTCAAAGTGGTAGATGGAAGGTAAGGGATACAGGCGGAACCTGATCCCCAGCTTCTGCACACAGGAGGAGGGCATTTGATTGCAGTTTTATTGTTCTGCATGTCAAAACTGATGGACTATTCAGAGCAAGAGGCTGTCCCTGGGGAAAAGCAGCCTATGGCTGGGTTAGCGGTGGTGGCTCCGGGACCAAGAGTGAGTAGTGGAGAGAGGCTGAGGCTGGGACTGGTGGCAGCCGCGTCATGTTCAGATGTGCATTACTGTGGCTGTAACCAGCAAAGTGCCTCCCTTCCTATCTGTTCCCAATCTTGGCTACCAGCCTTTCATCTACACTCATAATAAATTCACTTGTTAATTGGAAGAAGTAAATATGATGAGCTTTTGATACAGTTCAAAGGAGCAATAGCCAGTTTCTTGATTCCCACATTGGCAACTCTCCTTCCCGTGTGCCCCAGAATCAAAGTGCAGCTCTTGCTCCAGCAACTGTCAGGTTTTTTTACATCTTTAGATCAAAAGCTTGGCTGCAGAAAGGTAAAAAAAAAAGCCAACACTCAACTGTTTGGATCTTTTTCCCGCAATTATTGTCACATCCATTACTCAGCAGAAGTCTGGGATGCACTTTCATTCTTACATAAATACTTTCTTTTGGGATTCATTTAAACTTTCCTTGTGTATGAAGTGGTCACTTGTCAGCTCTCCACCTGAAGGGGTGAGGCAGAGAAAGCACAGTCAGCTAAAAAGGAACCCTGACTTCAAGCATTTATAATGAATATTGACAAAAAGAAGGGGTGGGGAGGAGTGGGAATCAAAAGCTCAAAAATTGCTGATTAGGCACAACCCAATTGCCTCCTGCCTATGATAGGAAATAGCATCATTAAGAGGGATGCAACAGGGTTGGAGTTACGCAAGTCCCAGTCCGGAGGAGTAAAACTGTAACTCTTCCTCAGATCAGAAAGGATGGGGATTGCCATTTTGTTGGTTTGTGAAACTTCAGCCCTGGAAAAGCCCCAGCCTATGGTGGCACCCAAACTGGATTGTATTTGTGGTCTCTGCAGCTCAGGCTACCAGAGGTGCCGCACAGACCAACAGGAGGAACCTTGCTGTAGGCACAGGTGGGATATTTTGTCACTCTATTGCAGATTACATCAAACCCTGTGTTAGTTAAGAAATGGGGTCTAGTGTTTCTAGTCCTCTTATCTTACCTCTGATCTAAGGGTGCGAGTGGTGGCATCACCAGTAGACCAGTTATTTGAGCATGGACTGGAATGGAGCAGCACCTCGGCTGATGGAGACCTCTAAAGAGACAGTGGCTCAAAACACAGAGTTAAACATCCCACACAGACGCCTCCCTCTGCAGATATTTAATGGTAAGTCAGGCTAGGGATGCCAGCCATGATTTGCCATTATTGATTATTAAGTGCCTCACAGCTAATGAATGATGCTTTCAGGCTGGTTGTGTCCACAGTATAAAGGAAAAGCATCAGGATTTACACGTCCTGGCACTGCAGTGCCAAGAGATGTGAAGTTAATATATAAATAAATAAATAACCTCCAAGCATTTACTTCAAGTCAGGACTGAAACACCAGAGGGGAAGGCTGCAGCACTGCTTCCCATGTACTCTTCTCTGTGCTCAGCAGACCCAGGCCCCTGGGATATGGATTTCAAGAGCAATAAATTCACTCTAAAAATTTAAAAAGGATGACGCAGAAAACTTCAAAAAACCAGACAAACCAGTTTCACACAATAAAAGCCATTTCTCTCCTGACGTCTCTCTCTAGTTATGGCATGACACATCAAGGTCAGATACCCTGTCTCACAGGAGCATGGCTTTGTATAGGGTGAAAATTGTCCCCTGATGGTGTATGATGCCTGTTGTTTCGTAACAATAAAGTGTACTTACATAAACCCCACGATTCTCATAGTGGGACATCTTTTATAGCATGTGTTCCCCCCACAGGTCAGGAAAGCACTGAGCTGAAGTGCCTTCAGGAGGTAGGAAGCATCAAGGAGATATTTAACCTGCAATTGCTGATGCCGGGCCCTTTTGTCTTAACTCCTGTACCATACTGCCTTCTGCACGCAAAGGAGAGCTCGCATCTGTAGCTCAATAAATTAGCCATTCATACCAGGAGGTTTCTCTGTGGCAGAAGCTGAACTCAACAGCAAGAATAATAATCCATATGTTTGTTATTGTGATTAGCTCCTCTGGAAGATAAAACTTAGAAAGCTCTGCTGGAGCATCACGAATGCTGCAGTGCTCAAGGCCCCTGGTGCTTTCTGTCAGGAAAGGGGATGTGAACAAGGAGCCCCTCCCTGCCTAGAGCATTTCCACCCCACCAGTCTCCTCCATGGCTTGTTCAGCTTCCCTGCCATCCTGAGGTTTAGAAAATCTCTCTTTTGCTTTTAATGCAGTGAGTTTTCTCGTGCGTAGTCTCCTAAATGAATGCATAGGCCGTTCCTGGCGTGCTTTAAGCCTTCATGAATTTTTAATGATTTACATGGAAAAGAATTTTTTCTCTTTCTCTCTCTCTCTCTTTCCCCCTTTTCTTCCTCCTTGATTCCCTTCTTTCCTTAAAAAAATAAAACTAAAAAAAAAAGGAAAAGTAATGACTTAATACATATCAAGTGGAATTGTTGGTTTGTGGCGACGGTTTTATAATTCCAGGTTCAAGTTTTTCTATTTAATTATGCACTACAATTCTCATGAACTATAATGCAATAACAAAAGCATGTACCAGAATTGGCATAAGTCTGTTCTTTATTAGTACTGGTATGGATACTGTGCTTTATGTGTGAAATAAAATATTTGGAACTAATGCTGAGTCTGTTTCTTTAGAATTACACAGAACACTTCTTGCTTTAAACCACTGAAACTGGGGCTCCCTGTTCCCTATTTAGCCTGTTTCTCCCTTGATAAATTCAATTGTATTTCATTTCATGATGACTTATTTGTTTGTAACTGCCTTTGTAATACCTTAATTGAATAGAGGGTTCATCTATTAACCTGAAGTCCTCTATAGTATCTTAGCTTATGAAGGTTAAAAGTGATTAACTGATGAAAGGCTGCTTGCTGTAAATATTGACATTTCCCCAACCTGCTGGGGTTTTGATTAGCTCCTGAAGTTGCCTTAACATTTTTGTTTATCAGGTTATCAGCAATTCCCAAAGCTTATAAGCATCAGGACTTTTTTCATGCCAATTATCGCTAATGTTGCAGACACTGAAGGCAAATGTATAGCAATATATGGCTGAGTACATTCATCACCTTCGAGTGGGAGTGTGTGTGCAATATAGACTTGATTGTAAATATTTGCACAAATGGGACTAATTTTGGAAAAATTAATTTCTCTTCCTTGCAAGCACTTAATTTCCTTGTCATCCAGTTTTGATGCTAACGTTCTAAGTCATTTTGGTTTGTTGGAAAGAAGAATAGTTTCTGGAGCAAGCATGATTGCTTTTTACAGCTGCAAATAGTTTATGTGCAAAATTCTGCCTTGTCCAAAAGCAGCTTGGATTTGACAGCAAGTGCTGCTGAACTTGTAGGGTTTGTAGCTGGTATTTTAGAGAATTCCTCTGAAATCTGTCTTTGGTCCTGGCTCTGAGTTCCTCAGCTTTTCCATAAGTGTTCCTGGCAATGAACATTTAACTCTTCTGTTTTCCAAATGTTCATAGAGATTAAAATCTTCTGAACCTGCAAAAAGTCAGATTTTGTAGGATGGCTACCTCTGAAATGCCTTGTAGGTAGCAAAATGATATCAGATGGCTAAAGCAACCTGTCATGCAGCTTGTAACGTCAATACTATATATATCTTGCATACTTCTAGCAGTCTTTACTGCAAACTGCTCACAGGTGACCCAGAGGCTTCACAAACAGGAGAGCAAACCCTCCCACCATCAGGAATAATGTCAGGGGCAAATTTAAACGGGGTGGTGTAGGTAGGTGGCTCCATGAGACAGAAGCTGCTGGGATATGTATGGCTGCTGGGGTCTGTGCTGAGCTCATGGCTGCCCTGAGCTGAGGAACCATCTCTCCTCCAACCTTTCTCCAGAGATACAGAGGTAAAGACCCTCCTTGCCCTTTGCCAAGCAGTTCTTAACAGCTATCAGCTTTGTTTCAAATTAAACATTGCTACTGTGGGCTCAGGACCCATTCTTTGCACTCTTGTTCCCACCTATGTCTGCTGGGGAGGGGGCTGCCTTGCTTTTTATTAGTTCGTGACCTTCACGATTTGTTGAGATTTGTAAAACTCCTTGGGTGTGATCCTGTCTGTCTTTCCTCAGGTGTTTGGATCACTTCTACCTCTCTTGCACAACTCCGATCCTTGTCATTCATGCCGGGATATTTCTCAACAGGCAGCAGCCTTAGCAAATAGGGAATACAGAAGAATGTAAAACTCTGGCTTGCTGGTTTCCCTTTTCATTTAAAAAAAACTCAAAGCAATACAGACATTTGTGACTTGATTTATTTTCATGTCATCTCTCACCCCCTCTCCCCTCCCCCCCATGTAGAGGGAACATTTCTTAGCTACAATTAGTAGCATGTTCTTTATAATGTTAAATATCTGCTTTCACGGTTGTGTTTTACTTTTCAAATTATGATTTGGCTGTGACGTGATGGGACCTGCCTCAAGGTATTTTCTTTAAGATAGTGAAAATCTTTCAAATGTAGCTGTGATTTCATCTCTGGCCATGGCAAAAGAAAGCTGCATGTGAGTAATACTTCTGGTTTCTTGCAAAAGGAATAATTTTTAATCTAAAAATACCTAAAGCCATTATGTTCTGGGTTAGGAGGATTTCAAGGTTTGGGCCTTTCTTTCTTTTCATCACCCAAACAAGTTGCTATGCATGTGTTCATTTCTGTCATCCTTCTCTGAACTTCTCAAGGGCTTACATTGCACTAAAGGAATGAATGCTGGAGATATTAGTTATGGTATTCATAAGCTTTATCCTTAAAAGTTGTGACATGTTCCAGATTCACTTGTAAGTGGACAGGGTATTTCTCAGTGAGTCTCAGAGCTGTAATGCCATCAGGGAGCAGTAGGAAAGAAATCTGTGGACTGAAACTTGCAGCAAAGCATAAAATGAAGGAATTCCTATTAGGTGACAAGTATTTCACTGATTCAGAACAATGCTCAGCAGACAGATGGATGGGATGGGTTTGGCTGAGTACTACTGTCCTACTCCATCCTTGACTGCGTTTATTTTCCCATGCCTTAACTTAACTAAGCCTTGCTTGTCCCCTGTGTGTCATTTCCATTCAGCCAACATAGAATAAACCTCTGGATATGGGCACACTTCATCAGTCTGAAGTGCAATCAAGCGCCAGGCAAAGTTCTCCAACTTACACATTGCCCTTTTAGAAAAGGAGGGTGAATAAAACACCTTTCTATGTATAAATGCAATTTATACTGAAACAGTGTTGCATTTTAATAAACACTATTGTGTATCACTTTAATCTTAAGAGGAAAATAGCTTAAGGTTTTTGTTGCTTGATGTGTTTCTAAGGGTATGCTGCACGTTTCGCTGCTGCCTTACTTCTAATAGAGGCCTTTTTAAGGTACTTAAGCTGCCTTTGATGCCTGTTTCTACTTTAGTGCTCAGGATTTAAAGTGAACCCATGGGCTGAGTGCTACAAAGGTGGAATGGCTTCCTAAATGCTATCCTTGAGACTTGTATATATGGAAAATGTGTATTCCTGCCTGCTCTAAAGGGAGGGCACTGTACTTGGGTGGATAAGCTGAAGGCATTGCCAGCATCTGCCTGGCATTAAGGCAGGCAGATTTCAAAGGCATCAAAGCAGCCAAATTCCTCTGGAAGTGAACGAGTGTGTGCCACCTCTTTGAACTTCTTGCAAAACCCAGGCCCTGTTTTCAGGGGAAAGGAAGTGTAACTTTTTGCATCAGCTCCACCTTCTTCGCCTCTTTATGATGCACTGAAAAGCAATCCTGTGCCTTCCTGGAAGATCAGTTCTCCCTGAACACTCATTCTGCGAGGGTGGGCCACTTGCATGAGTCATGGCTGCAGGGGCTTCTCATCCTTTTGATTGAAAGGTGTTTAATGAATATCATCTGAAGTGTATCCTGAATTAGTAACAGGCAGGCAGATATAGCTATTCTTGTGCTGGGTGTCAGAAAAAGAAAGGAAAAAAAAACAACCCCAAAAAGGGACTTTATGCATTTGAGCCCCTGGAAGGATGGAGCCACCGTGCTTCCCTTGGAGCAGAGCTTCTGCTCTGCCACCTTGGATCCTATCACAGCTGCAACAGCAGCAGTCTAGTCCTGTTACCTCTCCCTAGCTTGCAGCAATATGACACCCTGCAAGGCTCAGTTTGCTGCAGAATGGCACAGCTTAGCTGATGGGATGTATTATTGATGCTGAGGAAATGCAAGAGTTACAAGGGCTTTGTTCAGAGCCACTGAGCCAACAAACAGCACAGAAGTAGCTAAAAGCAGGGAGTGTCAGTAAATTCCTAAACACGCTTTGTTTAGCCCTTGATTTAGATGTCTGGCCCTTTATACTAGGTGCCCAAATCTCCACTTGCGTTTTTCTTGTATCAGCAATAAGGACTGTAAGTGTTACAGAGAATCCTGGGGAGAAAGCAGTACCTCAAAGGCGACTGCGGAGGTGTAGTGCCTGCAAAGCTGGCCTCAGAGTCTAAAGAAGGATGGGGAGGAAAAAGGGATGCATACATGCATGTGCCCCCATGAACCTGTTTCTAGCCACTAGGGAGAACAAGGAGCAAAATCTATAGCTGAAGAAATCTGTAAGATTTTCATGTCTCTCATAAATTGGTGAGTATTCAGTGTGTGAGCTGGCATCAAAGTTCTGAGGCAGTTCCCAAAGGACTGACAGAAGTGCCTGAGCGTGCCGGCTGCTCCCTGAGCATGCTGCTCTGTCTCTCCTCATACCTGTCATGGACACAGAGCCGGTCTCTGCTGCATGGTAATGCAGCTTACTGGCAAGATTATGAAAGTCATAAAAATGTCAGCTTCTGTATTTCAGTTATGTAAACTACACATGCACAGCACTCTCCTCATATCCCGTACAACCAGCAAGGGTTGTCCTTGGCTCTCTATTTTAACAGGGACGTCTCCCACCATCCTGATGAGGCTCTGTGGTTCAGCCATCTTCCCGGCATTGCTACCCTCACATGGTTCTAGACTCAGCTGAGCTCAAAGATGTTTTGGAGCGTGAGGACATGGCCAGACGCACCACTGACACCAATTTAAAATAGGATGTGATAGGAAATGTTAGATGGAGGTTTTAATATTGCTGGTGTGGCTGCATGAAATGTGTGTCCCTACCAATTGCTACTTGCACAGAAAAGGCTGGGTATTTCAGGAGGTTTGCTATAACAATATTAGTGCTATTGTTTTAAAAGATGGACACCTAAAATGGGTTATTGAAGCAACGAGTAAATGCTGGTAGTAAATCCCTCAGTTTAGGGGGTGAATTTTGGCAGCTGCCCATCAGAAGAGAATCCCCTTTGGGTCCTGAAGGGAGCTAAAATCTTTGGGTCTTGAAGGGAGCTAAAAAAAAGAGGAGACAGATGAATAGCGTGGAGCGTGGAGCACGGAGCTGTGTGTGACTGTGGGCACCAAGCCTATCTCTAGGTTTAGCACCCTTACTTAGCAAAGCCAGAAGTGTTTAGGCAGATAGCTACTGGCTTTCTGGGCTATATACAGCTGCTGTGGGGGTCACACGGAGGCTATGCAGCTGCTCTACCTGTTATGTATATCTGCATCAGGTAGGGCTCACAGCAAATGCCATTGCTTTTATCACCCAAAGCTCGGTTTCAAGCAGGGTTGGAGGATTTAGGCACATGCAGTAACTGCTGTGCAAGGGGTCAGGTCTTAGAGCCAGAGTCGCATTCTGTTAGACTCCATATGAGCCTCTCCACTGATTTCAGGGCTTTGTATTGCTCCCTTATCTGTGATTAAAAGTCATTTTAAAGTGGAACTTGGCATGAAAACCAGGTGTGAGTGTTGCGTTCCTGGAACGGAGCTATTGCAGACCCTGGTGTCCAAAGGTTGGTGGCCTTGGGTTCTGCACTCTGCCTATTGTTAGAGCAATGTCCTTCTGTTGGAAAGGGGTTGTTTTGCTATTTGCAAAAGTGACTGGCTTTGCTGCACACATGGAAGTTTTAATAATTATTCCCAAGCAGCTCAGAGATTTTTTTAACATGGAAACAGTTCTACATTACTCGTTAAATTGGTCAAATTTCAATAAAGTCAGGAAAAAATCTTGAAAACAGCATGAATATAATTTACAAAGAAAACAATCCAAGCGTTACTGCCAAAGAGTTTTCCAACAGGAAGGAAGAAAGAATTTCTCTTTCCCCACACACAGAATGACTGTACTGTATGTTAAATTAGTGGTTTTTAGAGTGAAGGAAACAACCACAGGATCCACAATGTTAATAAGAATGATGCTGGTACCCGATCTGAAGACAGGTCATGCTTCTTTATTATCTTCCTAGGTAGGTTGTGTGAATTCTGGCTACCAATATTCATTTTCCTGTAAGGAGCTCTATACCAGCCTCTTTATCCTAGATGAGTTCTTGCTTGCCATGTTTTTAAATGTAGCAAGAAAACTCCACACAGGGGATGAAGTTTGGCAGAGAGGGTCTGGATTCTTAGCAAACATGGAAGGGAGCGTGATGTTTTTTTTTCCCCTAATATCAGATTGCCCTTTGGTCAGTGTGCTGAACCCAAGCCTTCTTGAACCAAGTGCAAAGCCATGGGCTGATCTGCCCAGTGCAAACCTCCATGGAGTCCTCAGGACCATCACTGTGCAATGAGGCAGTGCCTGAACCACTGTGGGGTAACTTTGGTTCAAGGGTCTCATTGCAGGTGGTGATTTTCTTCCTTGGAGTTCAGAGTAAAAAGATGGGGAGCACAGCAGAGCATTAATAGCAAATCTCAGGCCGATTTCTTAATAAAATAGATTCAAATGTACACATGCCATGCTACATGTACAGGGCCATGTCAAGAAATTGTTACAAGCAGACACTGACTGGAGGCATTATTACTGTAATTACTTGTACTATCAACTCCACTACCTGGAAGGGAAATATAAACCAGATCCAAACTTGCCTGATGATAGAACTAGATATAAAACTACAACTGTGTCTGGTGACCACATTTTGCAATTTTGAGATGTTTTTGCACTGACATGAGAAGTAATCTTTCCAATTTTTTTGCAATATAACACTTAGACCTCAATGTGAGGCTCTGGACTGATTGCACATTCTCTCCTTCTTTTGCTGAGCGGAATAAATCAGTCCACCCTGAACTTCATGAACCTTTCTGTTGAAATCTGGGGCAAAATCAAGATAATTCTTGAAAATGTTTTAGCTTTGGTAACAGGGTGAATTTTTGCTGAAAAATAAAACCCCAACAAACCAAGAAACAGTTCCAGTGCATTTCCTCTATCAATTTGTATATGATCTTCACCCAAGGCTCCTTTGCAAGTGATACGAGTGCAGGCATGGGGTGGAGAATGGCTCTGCAAAACCTACAGATATGTTTCTGGAAGTGCTGCGTTTTGCAATGAGGCTGCTGCATGGCTTAGTTTGACACTTTCAGAAGTGTTGTGAGGTTTAATTAACTAAAACACTCAATCATCATTAGAGAAATGGAGTTCTACAAGGTTATTAGTAGGCTTTTTAAGGGCAACATCTGCATGGGAAAAATTAGAATCTCAAACTGTATTTCTCACCCACAGCAATGGAGGGAGAAACATGGAAAGGGCACAGCTACTAATTAAATTATTGTGCGCTTCTCCTCTCCACCCTTCACTGTTAAACAGCTGTGCTTCATCTCTGAGGCATATTTGTCTTTATCTTTGGCCACTTTGTCAGAGCTGGCAGAAGGAGTCTTAGGTGGGGTTGTTCTCTTAACAAATTAAACAATGACCAAAACTTTGCTCATTTCTTCCATCATTATTTCAGATTTCCATGTTTTCATTTTGACTTTACAGTATAGAGGCAGTATCTCCCTGCTCTTGAATATGGAGCAAGGGGTGGGGATAGCTTGAGGACTGTAGTGCCTAAAAGGGTCTGCCTATTTCATAAGCCTGTTCATGGACTGACCTATGCACTGTACCATCCACCTACACAGAAAGACAATATAGTAAAACACTTTTGCAGCATTTTAAGTGCATAGAAGTGCTCAGGTCTATAGCTTGTGCTTAAACAGAGTGAGATGGATTTTATCTGAGCTAGGTACCTATAAAGAGTAGTAATTACTATTTGATATAAGCTATTTGAGATCCAAACAGTTCCAGTATTTTCTATTTCTTCATTTTTGTGCCTAATGACACATTTAATCCTCTGGTGATGAGCAGACTATATAAATACCCAACCCACCTCCATCTTCTGTTGAGGCATACTACAATTAACAGGGAAAACCCAGGTACTTGCCTTTGCTACTCTTTTAAGTCTCCTTCTGGCCAGTTTGGCAAACTCAGTGTAAGAAATCTGACTTTGAAGCTTAGGCTTGCATCTGGGCTTTATCATTTGGTTGTGTCTTGTGCAGGCAAGGAAGGAAGGAGTGAGACGGGTAACAACAGCACAGAGAAATGTCAGGAGATGAATCTGAGTAGAATTCAAGAAAGCAAAATGCTCAGATAGTGGGAGCAATGAGAGAAGGGGCTAGGACCAGAAAGTGAGACCCTGGCTGCCCTGTGTCTTTTGTATGGAAAATCCCAAGTCTTATATCCCTGGGACCTAGTGGTGATGGTTGCTTATCACTGTAGCAGATTTCAGGGATGTCCCATTAAGAACTTTCTATCTAAAATTTGACTGAGCAAACAAGAAAGCCAGGTTCATCTGTTTGAATAGATGCTGGTTCACATCCCCTGGTGTCAGCAGGTACATTTGCATCAAGTCAGAGTGTATGCTCTACACTTGTGGCATTGGTTTGTGGCTGCTGAGGTCTTGGAGCTTGATCACAGGGTGTCAGCCACAGCCTGGGTTTCCCTTTTGCTTTCCCTTGCAAAACTTCAAAACCAAATAAGCAAACCCCTCCTGGACCAGACAGGCCAAACCACTTGCAAACTGCTCCAAATTAAATAAATCTACTTGCAGCCTGGAAACATCCATGGTGCGTTGGGCTAGGCTTTCTGGGCTTAATGATCCTGACCAGCAGGTTTGTGGTGGATTACAGCTGGAGGTGTCTCAAAGCACTGGAGAAGGACATGCTCTGATGCTGCCTTCCTCCAGCTGAAAGCAATGTAAATCTGCTGGGAAGAGGCACTATCTCAGCTGCTGACAGCTACATCCCAGTCAGTTATTTCCAGTTGTACATCCAGAGTTCAGTGTTGGCATGTCAGTGAAGGTGGCAACTGGTTTGGTGCTGAGACCTGCCTATCTCCAGTAGAAAATACAGTCAGTGCCTACCATCCTGAGGTAACCTACTCACCCAGTAACACTCACCAGTGACCCTTATTGCCCTTCCTGCTTGTGTGCTGAAATGCTGGGTGAATGTTACAATGATCTTTTGGCAACCCCTGATGGAAGAAATAGAACACCAGTTTAAAGCAAAAAGCAAAGGCTCAACGAATCTATCATTATTAATCCTGCTGTCAGTTTTAATTTTGGGGACATTACCTCACTCAAGACTCGTTGCAGAGAGAGCAGCCAAAAATGGTGATGTCATCATCACCAGGCACATCTGACCCTGGCTGCTGATTGCCAGTGTTGAGTGCAAGTTAATAAATCCCCTGGTACCTGGATACACATTGGAGTTTTATTACAATGCAGGCATCCCACGATACCCTGGTAATTAAACAGTCTGGAGCAGAAAGAAACCAAGCCACTATTTTCCCCCATTTAGAGAAATCGTAAAATCAGCTTTCAGATCAGCTTACTGCAACCACTGTGTAAACCTGTGTTTTAATTGTAATGAAACATTAGGAGGAAAACTTGGATATAGACAGAAATGTGAGATAAAACTCAAATGTGAGATTGGATTTGCTTCCCCAGGATTAGTACTTACAAAGTGGCTCCTAATTTTGTGCATCAGGAAGAAGCCTGAGATCCCAAAGCAATGAGCTGATGGCTGAGGGACCTGCTTGGGGCGAGGGAGTCTGTGACAGCTCCAAGTGTGTCTGTTAACACTGGTGGCCATCAAACCATCCCCATCAGTTTGTCAGGTCAGCCACTGTTGTCCTGATACCCCGTATCAGGAAAAGGTCTTGAATTGCTTTGTATTCTGGCTGATGGAGGCTGAAGAAATCCACTCTTCTGCCAGGTTGAGGGGGACTTCCAGTGCAGGTAGTGAGGCAAAGCTTCAAACCAAAACTGACAGTTGGGGTGCTCCACTTCCAAGAGGCAGAAATATTTTCATTTCTAAGGAAAACTACAATTCTGGCATCTCCATGTGGACTCAGGAGTGGGGATCCCACCATGGCCATGCCTCTACTTCCCTGCCACCCCCATGAGCTTATTGCTATGGGAATTTTGGGTGCTGCTTTCTAGCAGAACAGCAGAGCATCCAGGTCTGAACCTTGTCTGAAGTCCTGAATAGGAGCAATATATATTGGTTATGAGGAGAGGATCTGCATTTTTACTCTTAGCACATTTCCAGACATAGCCACAAGATGAGGCACAGTATTCATAGAGTTGCCACATCCTGATGACAGTAGCAGCATAACTACTCCAAAATTTATAGAGCCCATTGACTAGAGCAATTGAAGAAGTCACATTGACAAAGCAAAGACTTTCAAAGTGGGAGCAGAGCTGGGAACTTTCACACTGGAGAAAGCTTTCAAGTCGCACTTATTTGGAGCTGACATCTGTTTACCTTTAAAGGTCTATAAATAATATTACCTTTCCTCTTTACTGACTACTGGAGATGATGCTTTGCTTCTGTTTACGGACCCTCTCCTCCTCTATCTTGATATTGTAGTTGTCTGGCTGAGCTATTTGACATCATGATCATCACAGACGTTTCCTCTATCTCTATAGCAACGTATGATGATGCCACAAACAGAGGATTATGCAATCTGTGTAGGCTCAGATAGAAGGAGAGGCAGGACTAGGAGCTCTTATTTAAGCACAAACGTCTCTAATAACAGTAAGGGGAATACAGAAACATGTTGGCAAAGGACATGTTTTTTTGTACAAACATTCTTATTTTCCAAGTTTTGCTCTGGTGGGAAAGTCCCTCCTTTCAGACCTTTCATATGTATGTATCGTGCATACACATTCTCACACAAATATATGTATTTGAGTGCAAATGGATATGTGCAAATACACTACTGCTTCTGCATTTTGCAGGCAGTTCTCTATGCCCAAACTAATGCATCTAGGATCTACTGTGCTTCATTCATCCTCAGCACAAATATGCTGTGGGTCTGCCCAGACCTTGCACAGCCTCTGCAGCTGAGGACTGCCCTGGCAGATCCCACTGAATATATTTATTCATGTCTGGGAACATTTGTGCCCTTGACTAAATAGGATCAGCAACCTCCTTTAGACACACCTTGCCGTTTCTCTACCAGGTTTATCCTGTGATTAAAGCACAGGAGAAGAAGCATGAGGGTAATTTTTAATATTTGCTCTTCCAAAAGCTTTTTAACAATGCCTAAGGAAACATCTTTG